>LOJH01003955.1:20404-36336 GCA_001685095.1 Ellobius talpinus
TAGCTCTTGTAGATCAGGCTGACCTCGAACTCACAGAGATCTACCTGCCTCTGCTTCCAAAGTGCTGGGATTAAAGGTATGTGCCACCAACGCCAGTGCCCAGCTTCTGGAGGCATCATTCTGGATGACACCAGCCACTACTGAGGCTCCTTCCCTCTGTCTCCTTCTGCTTCATCGTCTGTGTTTTCCTGTCTTCTCTTGACTGTCAGAAACTTGAAATCGTCATCACTTTAAACTGCTTTCCTTTCTTTTTGCTTGCCTTTTAATCGATTCCTTGTGAATTTCACATGATGCACCCCAATCCCACTCATTTCCTTGTCCCTCCAAATCTGTCCTTCACCCTTGCAACCTCCCTCACCACGGATGCTGCATTGTGTCACAATGTGTCAAACAGTATATCCTTTCGCACAAACAGCTTTACTTGCAAATGTTCATTGCAATGAGTCATTTGGTTGGTTTGAGACCTTGGCTTCTGCTACACTATCAATACTGGGTCCTCACTGGACTCCTCTTAGATATCCTGCTGTCACCTTCTGTCATGGAGATACTACAGCTTTGGTTCTGCAGGACAGACCCCTTTATGCACTCTGGCAGCTCTTGGATAAGGTAGATATTGGAGTGGGCCAACTCAAATTCCTGGATCTGAGCTGGGGTGGTAGCTGAGTTGGTCACCCCACCTGTTTCAGTGCCACAAGGGTCAGCTTTGCCCAGGTGTAGGGTGGAGTGAGCTCTCTTGATTGTGGCAGCTGGCAAGGAGCAGGACCAGTTCTCCCAAGCTCACACTATCAGGGCCAGCTCTCCTATGTTTATACTCTGGGGTAGCTAACCTGTACCCACAGGACAAGGGGAGGGACCAGCTATCTTGCACCCAAGTCACTGCTCGTTCTGAGGGTCAAGGAGGGGGTGGAGCCAGCTATTCTCGGTGCTCAGACATCAGTATGACTTCAGTAGGGAGTCTAGACCATAGACATCCACTTGGTCTTTGGTGGCAACTTGGGCCACAGACATCAACACAGACCCTAGCTGTGGCAAGGTAGTGGACACAGACATGGCCTTTGCCAGCAGCCTGGGACTGGATATCACCACGGCCTCAGGTGGCAGCATAGACCACTTAGACCAGTATCTTCCCTGGTGGCAGCACAGCCCCTAGATATTAACATGGATTCAGGTGCCAGGGCAGGCTTCTCCTATCTAACACCCACTCTGCTTTTCTTTCTCCCCAACCTGTCCCCAATACACCGTATCTTTCCCCTCTCTCCATTATATATTTGTTCGTCATAGTGGCACCCAGTGCCCTGGCCCCTTGGGGGCTGGGGCAGGCACATTTTCTGTGCTTTTTTATTACCCATCTCAAAATTGGCAGTTTTGAACACCCTCCTTGTCTTGCCAGGGCAAAACCAGGCTATCCATTTATGCATTGGTTTTTATCCTTCATCCTGTGTCTCATATCTCTACTCTCTGTTTAACCAGGTTTTCTGACTTACAGGATCCTACTATGGAAAATTGTCCCATTTGATTGAATTCCTACTTGATGATCTATTATATTAAAGGCCCAATGTTATCAAAAGCTGTATCTGTTCATTTACTTTCCTTTCTTGAGGTTTTTCTTCCATAACTCACTGTTGTTTGGGTTTTAGTAGCACAAATATCTAAATCTACTTTAATCACCTGTAACCATGTGAGTTTTGTAATCTGCCTGGCCTGCAATCCCCTGGCCTGGACCACTATTGACCAGGGTTTCTGCTGTCTAATGTTCTGGCTTTTATACTTGCTTCCTTGATGGCTCTGCAATTAAAACAACCTTAAGTCCAGTGTTTCCCCAGGTTCTCTCTCTAGTGATGACTCCAGTTTCTTTTATGGTATCTCCATCCACACATAAAATCCAAACTTATAGACTTAATGTACCAGGTACAAAGATCCCCACCGTCAATCCTGTTCTGCATCTGTAACAATCAGCTAGTCATTGTCACGTGCCCTCCTGGGACAGAACTGCTAACCATCAACAGGGATGCCCTCCCGTCTCCGCTGCCACTGCACAAATACACAGTCTCACCTCAGTCAGTGTGCTGTCAGTTAAAATGTTATGATGTACAGCTTCGACCTGGTATATCTCTGTCCCCAGAAAAGCCCCAGCATTATCTTCCTAAGGCTTCATTGTAATCACGATTTCTTACTGCCAAGCATTGCTAATATTTCCAGATTTCCTGACAAAATTAATTTCACATTATTTACCCTACTTGAAAATACCCATTTTTTACCTCTTGCTAAAGTTGTCTCCCCCACACGATAACATTACTGTCATTGTCCCCAATCATGCAGCCTCTGAACCGGCTTCCCTCCATCTTATGAACCATTTCCTTGGTCTCCCAAGGTCTTTCCTGTATCCAGTTCTGGATGCTGGTTCACTTCTGCTTCTCTTAAATGCTTTCCTAGTTTCCAAAGATGGACCGCATGTCTCTTTTGGGCTTATAGTATACTTTCCCCAAGTAGCTACCATTGTGACTTGTGTTTTCATGGCTGCATGTCTGTTCTTGCCATCAAATACTCAGATCCTTTAACTGAAGAACATTTTTATTTATCATTCAATTACCATGTAGTACTAGATATCTTACAAAAGTAGCAATTTGATATACATACATATATATATTCTAAACCTATGTATGTATGTATGTGTGTATGTATGTATGTATATGTATCGAGCTATTTATCTATCTATCAATATGATTTTAGTAATGGTAAAATGTTATGGATGGAGAGATTTGTTTTCTAACCCTGAGCAATTGCAGCAAGTGATGTAGGTACTAATAACAACCTATCCACAGGCCAATAGAAACGCCAAGTACTAGATTAAAACCCCTTTTAGTTAGGGCACCCCAAAGCAACCTTACATGTGAAGTTCTTTTTAAATACATGTTGTCATAAAAGAAAATATCACATGTCTGTATAAGCATGATGTTCCTTTAATTTAAAAAAGCTCTCTCTCTCTCTCTGTTGTACATAAAAACACAGGATTAACAGGAAAATTTTCAAGCCTAACTTCAGGGGAAGCAACTCTCAGGTGACTAACAAAGTTCCAAACGACTGGCTTCCAAGAACTGGTTCCTTTACCCCACACGGTAGATGCCCACTAGAGAGGAGCTTCAATTGCTCACAGCCATCATCTTTTAAACTTATTTTCAAAATCAGATCTATGGGGTGGGGTGAACCAGCATTTCCAGCAGGTGCAGGAGTGTCCCCCAGATCCCTGTCATTGGCTCAGCACGCAAGTGGAGCCCTGGTCATCCAGGCGCCCTTTAATCCCGAGCCTGCATCTCAGAGGCAGTCCTTTCTAACAATCCCGATGTATGGCATCTCATATCAGCCTAATTACCTGGTAGAAAATGTTCTGTGGTCTGAGTTTCTGGTTAAGTCCAAGTCGTTTTTCTTCTAGCCACACACTGCATGACAGCAAGGAAACATTCCATTAGCAATAAGAATGACTTTCATTTTTTTCTCCCGTTCTCATCTTTTTGAGGAACGCTTCTATCAATGAAAATGCTGGCCGACCCTGATTTCCATTCCAGCTCTCTGTCACTTTGATTTATTTCTCTCAGCACCCAGTGAGTGGGAACAAAGAGCAAGCAATAAAAATGGCAGCCCACTTAGTGTTTAGAAAGAGAATTTTGTCTTTTGTGTGTAAGGAAACCGCTTCTCTAATAGGCCTAAAGAAAGTATGCATTGTAAGCACACCTAGATTTGAAGTCACCAAAGCTACCTGTGGCTAGAGAACAGTACCAAGATGCTTTGTTTCTACCTTGAACGAATAACCAGTTTTCATGGGGTATGTGGATATGCTCTACATATTTATAGCAAATGCTTATATTTTCACATGTACATTTTATGTGAGTGTGTGTGTGTATGTGTGTGTGAGAGAGAGACAGGAATAGAGAATATAAAACATATTGCATAGAAAAACACATTTCAAATTAAAATGCAAAAAAATATTTCTGTATTCTACCTTATATTTAATTATTCTCACAGACCATATTATTTGCTAAAATTCTTTGCAAGCCAAAAAAAAAAAGAAATTTAAAATGAAAGGCAAAACAGACCCAAGTTACAGCTGCTTGGGCCACTGCACTCTGTGGCCATAGCATTACCCTTAGTTGCTTGGTTTAGCAGAGAAAGGTAATGTTACTTCACAAGAACTGTTTGGTAGAGTAAGGATTAGTTTGTACCACGTGTGAAGTCTTTAACACAAATTCTAAAGCAAAAAGGCAATTAGAAAAAGGTGATTGAAACCAAACACAGTGTTGTTTTATAATGCTTGAAATCCATAAGTAATATCCAGTATGGATGAAGCTCCATGAAAGCCAGAGTTCACCCATTTACCATGTGAGCTCAGGTCCTGGTATTGACTGACCCACATCATGGCATCAGCTCCACCCTAAACAAGAGTACACTGTCTGGCTTAATGGGAGCCACAAGATCACCTAGCCCCAAACCAATCTCTCTCTGCTCATCTCAGACTATCTTGTGACCATTGAAGAACAGCCACCAATAAATAGGTTGGTATTTGTCAGAGGTCATGGAAAAACCCAAGAATTGGTACAGGAGTCTTATGTTTTAGTACTTCTGTAGCCCATTCAGCACTTGACCTTACCATATACACCTGACTTCTGTTACCACCTCATATGCAGCTCCTCCAACCAGCCCCAATTAACTTCTGCCTCTCCCAATACAGTTCATTTATCACACAGAACTAAGTGATTTCTTTCAAAAGCAATTCAGAGCCATCTGGTATTTTTTTTCTGCTCTTAAAATATAGTTCGAATCCTGATGGTGGGTTACAAATGTTTCTTGAAATTAAGCTTATGTTCCTAACAGTTTTCATTTGTCTACCCTCTGCCTCATTCATCTGATGTCGTATGCTGTGCATACTCACCATGTTTATTCCTGACCTTGCTTGGCCAATACACGCAAGCTTGATACACAATCCCAGCATCTACCGCACTACCCTGTATTATATTCTTTACCTTGCTTATGCCACTGTATTAATCTTTGTCACAGAATACAAACTCAAGAGGAAGGACCGTGTTATCCAGTTCCCTGGCGTCCCCAGCATTTGTAGCAGATCATGAACATCAAAATAGTTAATATTTGTTTTGTAAGTCTATAAATTATTTAATTTCAATTCCACGTCTTTCTTAAACATCTCAAGGATGAGTTTCATAGGTCATCCAGCTATGAATGCATTGCAGACCAAGAAACCTAAAATAGCACTATGTAGTTTCTGATCTCAGGAGGTGAAATATGCAGGAGACAGAATATGTGTTAACCAACAAATAAAGTCACTGCCGGATGGTGAGGAGTGTGGTGGAAGACACAGTTATGTCAGTTTCTAGGGCCCCTGTGACAAAGACAGTACCTGGTTGTTTGAAAACAATAGGAATGTGTTGTCTAAGCTCAAGGGGCCGTAGAGTCTGTGCTCTCTCTGAAGGGCCTTGTCAATCCCGCTCTTCTAGATTCTGGAAGTTCCCTGATCTACAATAAATTATTTCAGTCTATAAGTGATCTTATTTTTATGTGGGAGTCGCAGTTAACTTTTCTCGTGTGCTTATAGCATTCACTCAGACCATTCGAAAACATCTCAAAGTCACAGCCCAAGTTGACACGCCTTGATGCACTTAGTAGGACTTTAATATGTTTCTTTTGCCAAGAGCACTTTCAAACAGTCAAGATAAGTGATTATAAATAAAGAATACCTTTTCTTGGCTTTACTAGACTCCTGTTTTTATTATTTTGTATATATGTTATTATATCGTAACTTCCCCATGTCTTTTACATCTGTGTCAATAAATGTGATGGCTAAGAGAAATCATGTGTTTGTAATACCTGTCCTAGTTTCTGGGCCTTCTTCATTCCTTACCATCACTTTCCATGTAGAATATATAAAGAATTAATGTACAGCAAGAAATTAGTGGGACCCCTTTATTAATTCAGGTGCTCATGATTGGCTGACGGGAACATGGTTTTGTTGTTAGTATGGACAGCGAGCAATGATACAAAATATATGTCACCCTTCAGAAGGCCTGAGTTTGTTCTGAGCACAATATGAATGACCATGACCATGGAATTTGGATTATAGTTGCCCTGAATAACATGTTACACAATGTGGTGAAATTGGTTACATGAACTATTGTAGGCATACAATAGAAGTTGTTAACCATAGAAGTTTTCTAGCACATTGATGGGAAGGAGCAGGGGTTTCAGGGAAGCTGGGGATTGCTATCAGTTTCAGGTGTGACCAGATAATATCATGAGCTCTTGGGTTGAGGGAAGCTAGTGGTGTGCTGAGTTAACATATTCCAAAGGTTTTGCCAGATAGTGGAAAGTATGGTAAGTTAGACACAAACGTGGACATAAATGACTACTCAGGGGATTAAAGTTAGTTCAAGAAATTTCGGCTCTGAATGTGAAATGTCTCACCTTTCCACAATCAGGAAATTCTAACCAGCCAATCAGTATTGTAGGACCTTTGACTTGTGTGGCTTCTTTTCTCTTGGAATTTCGGCTTAGAATAGACATTTGGAAATGTCATATATTCCTGCTGTAAACTAACCCCCAAAGAAACTGAATATAAGGAAAATGATGCTTCACGCCACAGGAACTTACTGTAAAAGTATCTAAGTGTCTGGACCAACAGGTAGAAACAGATGCGGTGAGCACTGAAAAATTGATGTGTCAAACAGAACCATCAATAGATGTCAACAAATAAAAACTGCATGCAGTAAGCGTTCTCTCTCCTTCAATCTCTTTTCACATCTGCCTTAGCAGACCTAAACATAGGAGGCTATGGTGTGAACGTGAGCTCTGTTGCTGTGCACAGCAGGTGTTTATTTCCCTGTCATTCAATTCACTCAGTGTGCTAGCCTGTTGACACGCCCAGTAAGAGGGAGGATGGGTCACTAGATTCTTACCTTTGATTATAACCCCTACATAGACAGAGCCTTTGGGGTGCTCAAGTACATAAGAAACACGAAGTTAACTGAAGGTAGGAATTCATTGGTAGGTTCATGAGGTCATTGTTCATGCTGGGCGGGACTCTGATTTGACACATTTGCTTTATGTCATTCATACTCATAACTCCAATAAACCCATTGGTTAACTCAGATAGACTTGGATGGAGTATTTTTCTTTAGTCTCTTGCTGTTCCCTAACTGAAGTGAACAAACACTTGTCCACACTTCCTCGGAAAAGTGACACTACAGTGAGCTTTCGAAGAAGCAACAGAGGTGCAGGCTTTTAAGGGAAATAAATACAGATAAAACTTTATTTTTAAGAGTTTCTATTATTTTTGGGGTTTGATGATAAATTTGTAGTATCATAGTTGGAGGCAGTTTGTCAAAAACCCTTAACATTTTCAATTATCTGTTAATTAATGAGAACATCTTTTGGATTCCAGTCTTGAGACTTAGTTTTTATAATTGCTCACCAGAGTTCTGCTGCTAGGAGGGAACTTTTAGAAACACTGTAGGCTGGATTTGGCTTGAACAATGCAGCACACTCTGGTGTATCTTTAGAGTATCGGAGAATGGGTTAGCTCAGCATCTTTGTGATCTTTCAGAGGAGTGAGTCTCTTTTTATCTCTCTTCTCTGCCATCTGCATCTGATGGCATTATCTCAGTCTTCCTTCTCTTGGCCACAAAGTTTCAGTCACTGATCCAAGTTACATGACCAGAAAAAAAGTAGACTGTAAATGGAAGTCTCTTGTCACTGTAGAGAAGTTTTCCTAGCCTCTCCAACTTGGCCTTACCTCTTATTGATCAGAAGTAGGTCATGTGACAATTCTATCTGCAAGGGAACTGGCAAAGTGTGATCCTCAAAACACAGGCAGATGTTCCATGATGAAATTGAAATACATGTGAAATATTTTCTAGGGGATATGTAATCCCACAGATCAGGAATATATCACAAGGAAAAGGAGAAAGGACAGCTAGTGTTCCGGGACCAGCAATGCCTACTACACCTGTGTATAATAGTTATATACAGACATGAAACCACTTAAAATAATGCTATATGGTATAGTTAATACTGTGGAAAATGATTTACAAGTCATAAATAATTATTTCTGTATTCTATACTTTGGATGATCACATTAACAGGAATAGCAACAAAATCTATCAAAATTCATATGATGGAAAAAAGACTTTTGAACAAGTGGCCCTGTGATTATTTCTGGGTCAAGCAAGCTGTTGGAAGCAGGGTGATGGAATAACAGGTTTCTAAAGAATATTTGACCAGTAATCAAGTAATATCAGATTCCTGCCCCATCTTTCAGCTATCTTTTTCATACACATTTCCTAAAGAAGATGCGCTATTTAAAAGCTTCTGGCTGTGTCTGAAGTCCTAGCAGGCTAGTCATCTAGGCTAGAGAGCTAATGAATTGCTTCCAAACTCAGTGCCCTTAGTACTATCCATTTTTCTCTATCCCTAAGCACAACCTGTGTCTTGGAACTCTAATTGGATGCTATAGGTTCAGATTTTGGGGAGGGCAAAGCCAAAGTAAGCTCAGTTGAGACATAGAAGAGTGGAGACCAGTTTATTGCTTTCAACAGGTAGGGAGAAGATAGAAGTCATTTCCAATGCAACACTCATTTAAAACAATGAGAGCACAGGGGGTTAATTAGGGAGCTGTACATGGGTATTGCTGAGCATGCTCAGTGCAATGTCATGGAGATTAAAGTGAAAGAGAAATGCTTCTGGGCATGCAGAGCTTGTACCGCAGCATTTTAGCTGAAAATGTAGAATATTGTGAAGGGACGCAAGCACAAGAGTTCCTTTGAAAGCGCCTGCCTCATTTAGTGGTTAACAGGACAGTGCATGTTCTTATGACAAAAACAGAGGGAGAGGGTGACAGCTGAGCCTCCTTGAAGAACCAGACCTGATGAAAAGTACAGCTTTGGGGAAGGGGTGAGGAGGAAGAAAACAATGTCTATTAAAACAATGTTTTAATATTTTAAAACAGTGATCCTCATTTCTATGGTATATATCCTATCCAGTATTCTAGAACATGACTTCTAATCAAATTTTATTTTAGGAAAACAAAGGTGAAAAAATATTACTTGTTTTTGGTCAATTCATATGAATATTCCTTTTTTTGCTTTTAAAATAAGTATATTTTAATTTGATAATAAAACACAGCTGTCCTATTGGCATGAAACTTTTGATACAAAAGTTTAATGAGATGATATCCTGAGGGAGCATTCGATTTTCTCTCTTTGTGTTTCCCTCATCATACATTTTTCCTGCAGTAAATAGCAATGATAGACACTATTGTATGGATAGATAATAAAAAACAAAGAAAGTAAATGAACTTTTTTAAGACTAAAGGAATAGGATCAGGAAAAGCAATAAAATTAAAGGAAATTAAACATGGCAGGAAAGTAACATCTGAACTGAAATGGACCTTTGAAGTCATTCACTTGTTATAACATCTTTACTTTCAAAACAGAGTTGCGGTTGTAACACCCCTGGTATATAGTCACCAGTTCTGCTTATAGCATTCAATAACACAGTATTTGCTATCCTTTATATTAATAGAGTTTAGGTCAGTGAGTTCTATTTATCACCAGTAACTTCTTGGGTGGTACCCAACAAACTTTTTGAAGAGCTTGGCATTTTCCCATCTCCCACAACATGCCAACTCCTTCCCAAAGCTTGCCTGATTAAATGGATGCACAAAATACATGTTTAGTCTTAAAATTCTCCTTGTTTAATTTTCACAAAAGAGAAACACTTCCAACCCTGTCCAGGATCAGAGAGTTTGTTGTGACACTGTGTCTCCTATTAGTGTGAGAAGCTACACATATAAAGTTGTACCAACATGAATACAGAACTGGGAGCTGAACAAGGGCAGCAATGATAGACACGGGGCCTCAGCTCTACACAAAGAACTCCAGGCAGTCAAGGAATGCTGAGAGTGGGAGAAGTCTTCCTCTGCGGAGAGCACACCGATTGGTTATCCAATACCAAATGGTCAACATGAAAACACATATGTAAGTAACATTATATAGATTTGATTTGACAAGTTATATTTAGGAATATATGTATATACATAAAGGCATGCAATAACAACAAAAAATAGATCATGCATTTGAAAGAGAACAAAGGGATTTGGAAGGATGAAAGGGAAGGGAGAAATAATGTATTATATTATTATCTCAAAAAAGAAATAATCAAAAATAAATAAATAAATGTTTTCAATGTTAGGTACATTTCAAGTTTTTCCTTCAGATAGTTTTTGATGTTTTATTTAATATGCCTTATAAAGTCTTCCTAATTTACTCATCGATTTCCCTAAATCTCTGCATTGATTCTTTGTATTATTTTTACTTACTCTCCTTGATAATTTCACATCAGAGTCTATTTGATTTTTTCCTTTACAGCTAATATTATAAAACTATGGCATTTGATAGGCCAAAAGGATATCATGACAATTTTCTTATTCTACAGCATTTTAAAACAATTTTATTTAGATTATTTGTGTTAAGGTCTAATACTGGAGTTTTGTTTACTCTAAAAAATGAGGCAAAGGTACCATATCATAAATATTTGCCCTGTCCCATAATACTTGCTATAACAGCATTTTACTTTTAAGATATGTCTCTAAATAAGTATGCACGAGAGGATAGACTGTCCTTGAACTGTATCATATAGGCATTCATAGGGTATAGTTATATACCAAGTGTATTTGACAATCATATTTATCCAAACTTAGAAGCTGCAAGACAAAGACCACCATGCTGTCTTTTTCACCATGTAGCTATTCAACAAGGCCACAGTTCCTTCTAGAAATGGGTTTATTGTTCCTACTGATGATTTCTTGAAGACTCTGAAAAACCATTGAATAAAAAAGGGCAAGTATTTCCAGAAAGACGCCAAATAAGAGCCATTCCCAGTCACATAGCAGAGTACAGGACTGGTCTTGCCAATTCAATGCTCTGCACATCTTGGATATTTGCAGTTCTTTCATATAAATGGGACCATTTTTGGAATATGCCAAGAAGGATGCTAATTTTTGCTTTTCTTATAATGTTGCATTTTGTTCTTCAAAGAGAAATACAGAATTACTTGTCCCCATTTTTTATACATGCCCACACATACATAGACACTGTGTCTGGTTTTAATTACTAACTGAGACAAGCTACAAAATGAGCCTTTAGAGGCTAGAGTTTCCTATTTTTCTGATTTTCTATTTGTGATGCAGACTCCAGAATTTACCTATGTCTTCCCCTCATAGATTATATCAAGTTCTTTATTACATATCACGTAGATTTGGAAGAATTAGTACTCATCCACTCTAATTAAAGACTATATATTTAGCCCTTTTCTCTCAGTGAATAATTAAAACACCAAAAATAGCCACAAAATGTAAATTAGGCTTAGATAAGTCTTTTGTATTTAGAAGAAACCAACAAAGAAGCAGGATACCTAAATGAATATTGAAATTAAATGAAAAAAATATCAATCTAGAAGACACATCAATACATCAATGACATTATTTGAGTAACTGGCGACAAGGCAACATGGATCAGGACATAAAGCAAATGAGGACATTCATAACATTTCAGGTCACTCAGCTGTGGAAAGGTCGGATCTGTCAGGTCTTAGAGATATGACCTCAAGTCATTTAGGTAGCTTTAGTTTCTTCATATTAGTGTCTAGAGCAGGGATAATAATTCTTTTAATGATTTCATTAAACTTATATAATTGAATGAGAAAATGTGTAGGAAACAAAACTGTTTGTTGCCTGGCATATATCTTTTGGCATTATTATTAGTATTAGATGATTTCTTTCCAAAGTCAGGTTCTTATCTTTACTTGTCTCTCTATATTATTCCTTTTCTCTATATTATTGTGTGTGTGTGTGTGTGTGTGTGTGTGTGTGTAATCCCACACAGATGTCATTGACCATTGAACAGTTTAAGTTTATCAGATAACTTCAGTTCTTAAAATCTGCCTATGGACCCTGGTGCATGAAAAGGCAGAAGCTGAGGTCCTGCCTAGTTTACTTGCCTCCTTTATTTCACTGTTCTGATTATCCTTGATTTTCTGCTTTTAAAATGTGTCACCCTAGACCAAAATATATTGCATGGAAAAAATTTAATAAAAATGTGTCAATCTTGTTTTTATTTCAAAACATTTTAATAAACTGCTTCTTCTCCTTGGCATGCTTATTATAATTCCTTCATGTAGCAGCAGTCTTTTCTGTGTCTTTTCAAGTATCAACTCTACTATTATATGTTCAAAGAAGTCTTCTATGACTTGATTGATGTAAAAGTCTCCCATATCAGTAACCTCTTGAATATTAATTATATTACTTCTGCTTTCTAGGTTAACTATTATATTCATTTGTTTATTATTAATTATCCACATACCCCTGGATTAGTTAGGGTTCTTTTGCTGTGAAAAGACACCATGACAACAGAAACTCATAAAAGAAAACATTTAATTGAGGTAGCCTCCTTATAGTTTAGAGGTTCAGTTCATTATCATTATGGCAGGACATGGTGGTGTGAGGGAAGACTTGGTACTGGAGCAGAGAGTCCTTACATTTTGATCCAAAGGTAACATAAAGTAAGCTCAGACACTGGACAGTATCACGGGCATATATGAGGCCTCAACGCACACCTCCACAGTGATGTACTTCCTTCATTAAGACCACACTGATCCAACAATGCCTCACTTACTAATAGTACCAGTCCCTTTGGGGGCTATTTTCTTTGAAATTACTACATTCCACTACCTGGCCCCCAAATGCTTATAACCATATCCTAATGCGTTTAGTAGAACTTCAAAAGTGTCCACAGTCTTATTCAACAGTCTCAAACTTATTTCAAAGTTTAAAGTTCAAAGTCTCTTCTAAGATTCATGCATTCTCTTAACCATAATCTCTTATAACCCAAAACAAAAATCAGATCACATACCTCCACATAAAATGACATAAAAATATACTACCATCCAAAAATATAGGGAAGGGAGCATAGTGAGGAAATACTGGACCAAAGCAAGACCAAAAACCAGCTGGGCAAATTTTCAACTATGTATTTCCATGTCTGATGTCAAAACACTCTTCAAATATCCAACTCATTTCAGCTTTGTTGACTGAAAAACACTTCTTTCTCATGGGCTAGTTTCCATCCATTTCAGCAGTTTCCCTTGGCAGGTATCTTGCAGCTCTGGCATCTCTAACATCTTGGGGTCTCCAAGACAATCCAGGCTTTGCCTTCATAGCTTCACACAATGGCCTCTCTAGGCTTCCACTCCTGACACATGCCTAGCCTTAGCAGCTTTCCTTAGACATGGAGACAAATTTTGTAGCCCTTTCTTCTATCCTTAACTCTCAAGCCAGAACCACACAGTCAAAGATGCCAAATTCTGCTGCTTACTGGGCTGGAACATGGCTGCCTCATTCAAATACATCTTTATCAGCTTTGTTTCTTCCACTGCCTCTGCTTGGTTATCCTTAAACTTGCTCTGTAGACCAAGCTGGCCTTGAACTCAGAGAATTTTCAATTATATTTTTACCAGCTTGTTTGTTTTTCCTGATTTTCTTTACTGCCTGAGCCCAACTGTTCTAGTATTTGCTAGTACATGAGGCTGGCCTTTATAAGTTAGAAACTTAGGTGGGATCCTGCCCTGAGGTCACCACTCCCTTTATTCCACTTCTTTAACTGTTTATCTCCTTGAACCCAGAACTTAGCTCCATTCCACTTGCTTTTATCCTCAAATTGCTCTTTTTATTATAAATCTTCACAAATATGAACACTAGTAACCACAGGACAGAGTCTGTACTAGGCTGGTTTGAGATTTCCTCTGCCAAGGGAGTTAATCCAAACTCTTCACTTTAGCCTCAAGCAAACTTTCAGATAAGGGAAAAAGCAGGCACATTCTTCACCAAAATATCAAAAGAACAATTTCTAGGCAGCATACTAAAATTCTTTTCCTCTGAAATATCTTGAGCCAGGGCTCCACAGTTCAAATCACTCTTGGCACCACTGTCTTCCATGCTCCTACTGGTATGGTCCATTAGGCAGTGCTTACTGCATTCCACTGCTTTCCGAACCCAAACTCCTTAAATCCAAATTCCTCCAAACAAAAGCATGATCAGACCTTTCACAGAAATTCCCTATTTCTGATACCAACTTTAACTGGGATGGCTCACTTAGAGTTCACACATTTAGTCCATTATCTTCATGATGGGAAGCAAAGCAGCATGCAGGCAGACATGGTGCTGGAGCAGAGAGTTCTTAGTCTTGATCCAAAGGCAACAGGAAGTGAACTCAGTCATTGGGTGGTGTCTTGAGCATATATGAGACTTCAAGGCCCACCACCACAGTGTCACACTTCCTCCAACAAGACCATACCTAATCTAACAAGTACCTCCTGGTAGTGACAGTCCCTTTGGGGACCATTTTCCTTCAAACCATCATAATGTCATTAGAGTTTAAGCTCTCTGCAAGCATTGGATTCTGTCATTTTCCCATCCTGCATCCTTAACAATAGAGGGATACCTAAAATACCAGTTATTCAACAAACAAATGGATAGATGAATAATATGATTTATATAACAAATACACCACAAGGTACTCTAATTAAGAGACTTGTCAAGGAAGGGGCATTATTCCTAAAATCTCTCTCTGAACTGTCAGTCTGTAAGTTCCTCCAGAATTGTGACTGAATGTGTGATACTTTATTAACAAGCATACTGTTTACCATTGGCATTTAGGTATAGGAAGTGTAAGGAAGAACAAAGATGCACAAGGAAAACCTAGTACAAAAAGAAGAAAGACAGATGCTGTTCATAAAGCTAAATTCCAGTGGAAAAGTATGAGGGAAGCAAATATATTCTATAGTGATAAAATATAGCTTTCAATGAGACTATTTGATAGAAATATTCATTTAGTATCAAATAGAATTATTTTTGAAAATAAAAGGAATGATCAATAAATTTACTGCTATAAATTATTATGCTAAACATACTATTTTCAAATTTCAAGTGCCAACTGAAAAGGATTGTGTGGGCTATATGCATTCAACTAAATAGCTGTGACCTTTAAGAAATATTTCTGTTAATTCTAATAATTGATAAAGTAGTTTGGAGAAACTCCAAAGGCAGTAGGAAGGGCAAGGTCAAGTTAATAAACACAGCAGAGAAAGTCATGCCAACCAGTTTTGGATTCAATGAGTCCTAACTAAGATCATGTCTTGCCACTTGACCTCCAGCTCTATTGGGAAGAAAAGAACAACAACCTTGGCTGATCAATATTGAAAGTTATTTTTAGTATGTTCAAGCTGCCAATGTAAAAATCCCATGAACGCAATGGTTCAGAACAATAGCAATTTATTTCCTGCATTTCTAGAATCTGGGAATTACAAGGTCACAGAAGATTTGTTGTTTAACGTGAGAGTCTCCTTCCTGCTTCATAAACAGTAATGCTCCTCATATGGAAATCGCAGAAAATTGCTCTGGCCATTTCTGTAGGAAATTCATTCCTTTCACTAGGAAAGTATCCTCAGGACCTAAACCTTCTAAACTTGTTTCTTTCTAATGCCATCACCAAGGGGGTTAAAATTCCAATGTGTACTTTGAAAATAACATTCAGATAAGCAGTCATCCTTACCAAACTTTTAGAAAAACCAAAATTGCTAGGAGTAATCAGAGAGAGGTTGTTTATACCTCAGGACACAGAGTTCTCAGATGGCACTTTTAAAGAGAAGAATTCATTAGGAAACATTCATCTTTTAGAAGACAGTTGAATGAAAAGGAAAAAAGGTGAATGGTAGTGCTGAAAATATACATTGACCTGAATTTTGAATGCTGGATTTTTATTATCAGTCAGGATCAGATGGAAATATATATATGCATATATATGAATATATGTGTGTGT
>LOJH01003956.1:18064-34313 GCA_001685095.1 Ellobius talpinus
GTGTGTGTGTGTGTGTGTGTGTGTGTGTGTGTGTGTGTGTGTGTGTATGAGTGCGTGTATGTATGTCAAATTGTGTCAGTATTGGTGAGGGTCCTTTCAGCCTGCTGGAGAGCCAGAGGCTGCGGATGACAGGGGACTTTCCTTCCTGCTCTGGGCTCTGGTCATAACCCCTCCCTTCCAGTCCCCCTCAGGGTGATGTGTTCTGACAGGGTAGCATGGACAGGGGAGCCAGGATAGAGTAGGGGGTTGGAAGGAAATGCGAAGGGCGGTTGTTATTGGCTGATTTTCTTACATTTTTGTTTTGTTTTGTTTTTTTGTTTATTTGCTTGTTTGAGACAGAGTTTCTCTGTATAGCCCTGGCTGTCCTGAAACTCACTTTGTAGACCAGACTGACTTTGAACTCACAGAGATTCATCTGCCTCTGCCTCTGGAGTGCTGGGATTAAAAGTGTGCACTACCACCACCCAGCTTAATTTTTTTGTTTGCTTGCTTTTGGGTTTTTTTGTTTTTGTTTTTATCTCTTTTACATGTCAGGCAGGGCTCACTGCTATTGGTTGACTTTGCCCTACACCCCAGGCAGGGCTCTGCCTCCATTTTACAGAGGAGAGGATCTGTAACTTGTTTGACGTCAACCAACAAGGCAATGGCTCCTGACTCTAGATTCTTGGGCTCTGTTATTTAGACCTTTGGCATCCATCCTCCACATAGCCTATATTCTTCAGAGGAGGAAATAAGAGTGCCACGGAGGAGCTGGAAAGGGTCACAGGGAGGCCTAGGGTCAGGGACAAGGTCCCAGAGAGAGAAGGCTGGGCCCTCAGTTCCGGGGAGAACTGCACATTGTGATGGCTTCCTGGAACCCAGACACACCACTGCTTCTCAGGACCATCCCTAAGCTGTTGCTTTGAGGACAGCAGGATCGGGGCCCAGGAGAGAACGCTTACCTGGTTCCCCTCTCTCTCCTTTGAGACCTGGCCTTCCTGGGCGGCCAGGATTTCCTGCAACCCCATCCTTCCCATTGGGTGCTCGGCAGACATCCTCGGTCCCTGTGGATATCAAGGTCATGGCCAGCACACAGGCTACCAGCCATCCCCGAGAGGCCTCCATGGCGTCCCTGTAGAGACACACGGGAATCCTGGGCAGGCAGGACAACCAGAATCACACATCTGTCCTAAAATGAATTCCACAGGCAAGGTTCTGGGACCCTGTCTGGAGCCTTCGTGACCTGCCATGATTTACACATGTCCTCAGCACCTGTGATCAGTCATAGGTCCCTAACCCTAGCCCTAACAATGACCTTGACCCTAGCCCCTAGCCCTAACCATAACCCCAACCTTAGCTCTGACCTTAAGCCTAACACCCAGTCCCTACCCTAAATCCTAATCCAAGCCTATAGGTGCTAGCTCTGGCTTTAATCCTGACTTTGATTTTAACCCTAACCTTAATCCTACCTCCTAGCTCTAGCCCGGATCCTGACCCTGACCCTGGTCCCAACCCTGATCTTAACCTTAGTCTTGATCCTGACCTTGGCCCCGATCCTCACCCCAGCTCCAAACCCCGACACCTTTCCCCCTGCACCTGCTCAGCACATGATCCGATACCCACATAGACCTCCTCGCTCTGTGGACACGCAGGCTCACATACTCCCACACATGATGGATCTCATTGAACAAATATTTACCAAGCATCAGCACTGTTTTAATTACAATCTCCGGCCCAGATGGCAAGCTATGCACACTCACAAGCTTTCACAGACATCTGCCGGCTCCCCGGCAGCCTCAGCCCCCTTTCTACATCCATACACGGACTGACTGTCCCTGCAAACCCCTCTGCTGGTCCAGCTGCTGGACTCTGGCTCCCCCACCTACCTCTTGGCTTTCTGTGGTTTTTGATGGAAGACAGGACCCATTAACTCTGTTAGAACCGTGGGTCTGGGTTCTCTCACCTCACCTTCCCCCAAGCTTTGGCCAGAGGATAGGATCCCTCCACCCATCTGGGTCTTAAGTCAGTATCCCCCACCCCCATGCATCCTTCTATAGAACCAGCAACAACAATATTCTTCCCTTCCTGCCTCAGTTATCCAGAATGGTCCAGCTACCTAGTTATCCAGGCCGGTCCAGCTACCTTGTTTTCCCAGCCCCCTCCCCCTATGGCTTGGCCTCACCTGCCTCCGTGGTCAGCTCAAACTGGATGTTCTGTCTGGCACTTTGCTGTGGTGGGACACCCATCAGCAGAGGGGTGTCACCAGGGTGCCGCCGAGTTTCACATCCTTTCCCACTTCCCTTTCTTGGAATCTGCCCCCTGAACTTCCCCAGGGCCAGACACCAGGCATGGAAATTTTAAGCAGACCTCAGCAAGACTGGGACACTGGACGTCCTATCCCAGCCCCAGTTATGAGGAGGGGACTCTGGAGGAGAGCAGGGTGGGGCTTTGGGATCCAGAGAAGCAAAGAATATCAGGACAGAAGGAATCTGTCTCGAATCAGTAACTTGGGGGTCCTTTTTCTTGATTAGGAAAGACACAAGAGTTCATGGCCAAGTGCTTGTAAACTTCAAAGGAGAAGGAACAAAGAATCTGCTGGGAGCAGAGAGAACAGACCACTGAGAGGTGCAGACACGCAGCAAGCGGTTTCAATCTCACCACTTCCTAGCAGCCAGTCTTCAGGAAGTTGCCACATCTCTTCATTCTCAGTTTCTCTTTCTTCCGTTCTCTCTGTCTCTCTCCCTCCCTTCCCTCCTTCCTTCCTTCCTTCCTTCCTTCCACTTGTTTTCTTTGAACAGGGTTTTTCTGTGTAGCCCTGGCTGTTCTGGAACTCACTCTGTAGACCAGGCTGGCCTTGAACTCAGAGATCCACCTGCCTCTGCCTTCCAAGCGCTGGTGTTAAAGGCCTGTACCACCATGGTTGGATTATAAGTGTGCTCGCATTATGCTTGGTTTATTCAGAGCTGGGCGTCAAACCCAGGCCTTCATGAATACTAAGCAAGTATTCTACCAACTGAGCTAGATCCAAGTTCTTTCTTTCTTTATTTTTGGTTTTTTGAGACAGGGTTTTTCTGTAGCTTTGGAGTCTTTCCTGGAACTAGCTCTTGTAGATCAGGCTGGCCTCGAGCTCACAGAGATTCACCTGCCTCTGCCTCCCTGGTGCTGGGATTAAAGGCATGCACCACTGCCGCCCAGCTATCCAAGTCCTTTAAATCAATATTTAAAACAAAAACAACAGAGTCACAAGGCTGGCATGTGCTTCAGCTTGGAAACTTGCCTGAATGTATAAGGTCCCAAGTTTCATCCCAGCAATGTTTTTTTTTTTAAAAAAAGACATATTTGTTATGCAATATTTGCATACATATTTGCAGGGTTTTTGTTGTTGTTTAATATACCAGGAAAGATCAGGAACTCAAGGCCACCTTGGTAGTTGAAGCTAGCCTGGGCTACGTGAGGCCCTGTATAAAGGAACAACAGAAACCAAAACAAGGGCCAGAGAGATGTCTCAGCAGGTAAAGGCACTCGCCATCAAGGTTGGTGACCTGAATTGGCTTCTGACCTCCGCATGTGTGCTGTGGTACACAAGCACTCCTACACACGCCTGAATAAATAAGCAAGTAAATGTAACCGAAGTTCATGTCAGCTTTTGTGGCCTAGGAAGGATGAGACCAGCAGAACTCCGCAGGCTCAACGAAGGCACCCAAAATTCACGAAAAGAGAAGGAAGGAAGGAATTCCATCAAAATAACAAGAGTTCTGGAAAGTTTGTAAGATTGTTGTGTTAGAAACAAAGCGGATTAAAGTTCTTTTGGAGTCAAGCCTGATGATTAGAGTTCAATTCTTGGGAGCCACAGGGTAGAAGATGAGAACCCACTTTAGAAAGTTGACCTTTGACCTCCACGTGGACTCTGCATGTAAGAACAAAATATATAACTAAATGTTATGCGATGTTTTTTAAAAAATATAGTTCTGTGGGACAATAAAGCCTAGAGGAAAACCATCATTTACATCTCTATGAGGTTAAAATAATCTTGAGTTATTAATTTTCTCTCGTTCACAGCTGTCTTATAGAGCAAACAGTGCATTATGCAAAGCGACATTTCCATGAAGTGGCAGGCGACCCTTGGCACTACTTAGACACAGCTCGAACTGGCTTTGAACGGACATGGTTATCTGCCTGCCTTGTTCCCACACACTGGGTGATTTTCCTCATCAGGCTGTGTGCACACCCCTGTAAGAAGTCCAAGCATTCACATTCGCACACATAGCATTAGCCTGGAAAGTGAGTGGCCCAGGGCTGGGGAGATGGCTCAGTGGGGAAGGTGCTTGCCTTGCAAGCATGAGGACCTGAGTTCAATCCCAGGAACTCACGCAAAATTGCTGGGTTGTAGTGGCATGCTTGTTTATAATCCCACTGCTGATTAGGTGGGCTTAACAGTGAATTCCAGGCCAGCGAGAGACTGTCTGAAAACAAAGACCACCAAGGCAGACAGAGCCCAAAGAAAGACACCTGGGTTCTCAGGTTATCCTCTGGCCTCCACATGCCCATGCACACACACCCTCACACACCCTCACACACCCTCACACACCAAACACACATACACACACACATACACACACCACATGGGTCAGCAATAACTGCAGCAATATTGCACAGGGAACATCTTCAGGCCCATACTGTGAGTGGGCACTTTCTTTCCTGTCTACAGAGCTCAGACTCATGGAGGGGAGGCAGTAGACTGAGACAGGAGCAACACTCATAAAGTTATGGTTCATGCTTTCAGATGCATAGTGGAGTCAGGGGCCTAAGGAGTAACAACAGCAAAATATGTGTGTGCATGTGTGTGCATGTGTATGTGTGTGTACATGAGCGTGCATGCGTGTGAGTGTGTGCATATGTGTGCGTGCGTGTGTGTGCATGTATGGGCGTGTGTGCATGTATGTTTTCTACTGAGGATTGAACCAGGGCCTCACACACACGGGGCACACTCTCACACTGTGTCACATTTTGTGACTGAGTCTCTCTAAATTGCCCAGGTGGAGCTTGAATTCATTCGGCAGCCCAAGCTGGCCTTGAACTCACAATATTCCTGTCTCAGCTTTCCTACTTAGTTGGAATTATAGGCCTGCACAACCAGACCCAGAGAAAAATGTATATACATCTATGTCCTTTCAGCTATCCAGATTCTGGTGGAATTGTCTCCACCAAGGGCTAAGCTCTCAGATCAGCACCTTAGGCGAGCCCTGTCTTGTGGCAGTGGATCTGTTGGCAGGCAGGACTGTGGCTTCAGGGACAGCACTCGCTGAGCATGTATAAGCCTGGTTCTAATCCCTGGCACTGAAAGAAAAAATACTACTGGAGTAAATATCCAGAGAAAATGCCACTTGGGAGGACATATTAGCATTCTGCCACGGTCTTCTGCTGTCCCTCTGGGCTTTGGTGTTAGGACAGATTTTCCCTTCAGTGAGCAGTTAACTAATGCTAAACAATGCTCCCTCCCCAAAATGAACTGTATCTTTGAAGACAGGAGGACACAGCGAGAGGAGCTGAGGTAGATCTGGGGACGGAAAGTCTTCCCTACCCTGCTCATCTCAGAAGCTAGCGCAACACCCCTGCTTTATTTCAAGTCGCCACTTCTAACACTTCCTTTGAATCATAGTAGGCAAAGTATAGTGTTTTATATATATATAACACTATATATGAAATATATATATATTTAAATTTTTCATTTAGAAACATTGAACAGGCATGGTGGTACAGACCTGTAATCCCAACACCTGGGAGGCCTAACTGGGCTACATAGTGAGGTACTATGTTCAAAAAAGTAGTAATTATAACAGAAGGAGGTGTAAAGTACAATTTATTGAGTGAGAAGATGCCCAATGTTTGATTTCCGGATATTGGATACCTCGGTGCCCATTGCCACCTGGCCAGACTTGGAACACTCCCACTGTACCCACAAGTGTCCTGGAGCCCCTTTCAGGCCACAAGGCTTCCCTTTCTGGAAGCAGAGTGGCCGACCCACTTCCTATCACCACTATTCCAACCTCAGGTACAGAATCCACCATCTGCCTCATTGTCCCTCCTGGCTTCCAGTGACATCTGAGTGGGCACGAACGTCAGTTCTGTCACAGCTGCCTGGCATCCCTCACTCTCGCCCACCACGAAGGCTCCCCTGTTCTGTCAGTGGGTGGTTTGGAATGAGGATGGGTGACATTGCAAGGTTCTCACCCCGCCCTGTGAACTGTTGCCTTGAAACCTCTCTTGTGCCTTCCACCACCCAGGGGCAGATTCACCCTGGAGCCTCTCCCCCAACTTTCCCTGTGGCATCCATGCCCCAAGCCCTGCACCTTGTTGGAGACACCTTGCCTTTGCTCACACTTCCCTCCTCACCCAGACAGTATCCCAGCCCTTCTTCCTTGCTCCTTTGGGCCAATGGCTCCCCTCCTCCTTGGGTCTCCCCTTCCAGTCTTACCCTCAGCACCCGATAGATGCTTGTGAAGGCTGGAGTTGGGATGGACTGGCAGTGGCTACTGAGGTCATCTCTGCACACTCTTTGCCTCTCTTTGAACAGGAGGTGTGGAAGGCAGCTGGCCTGAGATCCAGGAGCAGTGTCACCTTGGTTCTACCAGGGACTTCACCCATAAAACTGAGGGGGTGCTGGACCTCAGTTAGTGAGCATTGAGGTTTTCCATCCTCTAGAGGCTGTTACTTGGTGACATCCGGAAGCCTTTCCTTCCCCGGTCCCCACCTACTGCTCAGAGGGCCACTTCCATGGTGTACTGCTGAAAGTCTGGGTAAGAAAATGGAAAGCTGGGCATGGTGGTCACACCTTTAATACCAGCACTTAGGAAGCAGAGGCAGGTGGACCTTTGTGCGATCAAGACCCGTCAAGTCTATATAGTGAGTTCCAGAGCAGCCAGGGCTGTGTAGAAAGAGCCTGTCTCAAAAAACAAACAAACAACAACAAAAACCCAAACAAACTATGAGAAAAAGAAAAAATACATTGTTGCTGTTTAGAGAAGATTAAAGCCCCCACCCCCTTCCTTGCCCCAGTTGGAGGGGGGCACCCTGAATGGTGAAAAGGCAAATCCAGGATGTGCCAGGAGAGCCTCTTGGAGAAATTCCAGCTAGAAGTCGCCCAGCTGGGCTCCAGGCAGGTGAGTTGTAAAGAGATCAGGAGGGATTAGGAAAAAGGGCTTAGAGAAAAGCCAGGCAGCTGGGAGAGCCAGCTGGGAGGTGTCCCTGCACCTTGGCCACCGTGTAATTGGGCTGCTCGGAGCTTGTCTGTCCTGCCAGCGGCTCCCTGTGGGTCTTTGTTCATCAGTCCCCCTGACCTCAGGTCTAATCAGCCGGCTCCTTTTCCCAGAGCTGGGGACGTGCCCAGGGTGACTGGGCATGCTGGGCCAAGGCTGGGTTTTGACACAGCCCTTACCCTACACTATCACTGGCACTCTGAAATTTGGGCTAATGACAGTTGCTTCTGCTGGTGTCCTCCCCCTCTTCCCAGCCCTCTGCTGATTGCAAATAAACACCCGGTCGACGCGGGAGAGTAATTAACTCTCCGATGTGGGGAGAAGTAATCAACCCAGAGTGTGCTGCAGGTGGGGAAAGTGAAGGCTTTTCCTAAGTAGTATGCAAATGAGCCGTAGTATGCAAAGGAGCCCTGGCTGCTCCTGGGAAGGGCTGTCATAGCCCAGAGCCTGGCTGGTGCAGGGGGATAGGCTCCCGGAAAGGGCAATGGCTGGGGGTGAAAGAACTCATCTCTCAGATTGGGGTTGGGGGAAGGGGGTCAGAGTAGGAAGAGCAGGTCTCCCCTTCAGGCTCCCAAGTTCACTTGTTCACTACTGTGTGTGAGGCACCTGAGGAGGCAGAGGAGAACCAGGTTCCTGAATTTGCCTCTCCTCCACTCTCCCTGTGACCTTGAGTGTAGGTCTGCCTTCTTGAGTCTTAGTTTTCTCGGTTCATAGGGGGATGCTAACACGTGGATTGGGCTGTGCTGAGAGCCCAGGAGTGACAGTCTGGCACTTAACAGGTGTTCAAGACACAGGAGCTTACAGGCAGCATGGAGATACATCAAGGACCGCATGCAGCCAAGACAAGGCAGGGTTCCGCCCAGGACCGCCTTCTAGGGTGCTCTGGGCTGGTGATTTGGAAGTCTCCTCTCCAGGACCAAGCCTGGAATGCGCACCTGATCTACTCTATAGAGGGAGGTTCTAAGGGCACACACCTGAAGAAGGCACTAACTCTCTGTTAACTCAAGTGCAGTTACCCCTGACAGTGAATAAGTGTCTCTTTAAAGTTCTCTGCCCTTTCCTGTGCTGAAAACGGAGCTAGCTACAGGGGAGTTAGAGGTGACTTGGAGTTTGCTGACTAGCCCAGTTTTTGGAATTCCACCCTTGTTGAGTCTTCCAGGGGTCGGTGTGGGGGGGAGGGGTAGGCATTTCTTTCATCTTGGGTCTCCTTTAATATCCTGCCCTGTGCTATGTGTCTGGAGGTATAGCAGGTCATGGGTGGGGCACAGGAACAAAGCAGAAGTTCTATATGTTTATAAATCTAACTGTCATCAAAAGTTTTTCAAATAAGATAAAGTTGGGGCAGGAGATGGATCTCTGTTGGTAGAGTGTTTGCCTAGGGTGCACATGTAGCTTTGGGTTTCATCCCCAGCACTGTGTAAACCAGGCACGGTGGCACACACCTGTTATCTCAGTACTCAGCAGATGAAGGCAGGAGGATCAGAGGCTCAAAGGCTATCCTTGGCTGTAATAGGGTTTGAGGCCATCCTGGAATACATGAGACCATGTCAAAAAAGAAGGCAAGTCTTCCCAGGTAGATTCCAAGCTCCGTGATAATGGTGCCCAGTGCAGAATCCAGCTTCTGTGATGGGGAGCACATTGCCTATGGAGGCTATGGTGCGTTTGGCTGTGGAGCTAGGATTGCAACTTAGGTGAAGTTGAGTCCAGAGTCCAAGGCCTTGACTCCTGTCCATAAGATAGAAGTGAGAAGGGGCCATGTGAAGTGTTGTCAAATGTGGGGTGCAGACCTCCAGCTGCCCTGCCCTGTCTTGTGTGTTTCTGGAGGTGTAGCTGGTTTGCATATCCTAGATCATCCCTGGTACTGTGAGTTGTCGCAGGGACAGAAGTGACATCGAAGGTAGAGCTCCAGCGTCCTGGGGACCTGGCTCCCTGCAAGTGCCTGGATGAGTCACTAGAACCCAGATGAGCTTTGCAGGTATGAAGAGGAAATCGCCATGGCTGAGCCACGGAGGCACTATTCTTAGTCACTGTGACTCAGTTTACCCTGACTGATAAGGCACAGACAGGATGATGTCCTCATGGTCTTGACCATAGATAGTGAGTGTTCTCATTCCCATGGAACCTGCAGGGGGCACGATCCTTCCCTGGTCCCTGTTGAGCTGTCCAGGGTCCTGATGCAATTTAGCCTATTCCCCTCCTGCCTAGGCATCTGTAACCTACGAATTCTTAAATAAAAGATGACTGCTACCTCTACTGGGCTTAGACTCTCCTGGGATAGGCAGACACAGAAATGGAATCAGAAGACTGTGGGTACCAGGGACACAAGTAACTGGTGTAGGTAAGAGCAGCATCACCCAGGGTAGGCTCTTGGGAGCTTGTTCAGAGAAGAGGGAGGAGATGGCAACAGGAACCCCCTTCTCAGTATCATAGGCTTGGGCTTTTGGTGCTCTGCTTCCCTCTGTGCAACCATGACACCGGCATCTTCTCTCCTAAAGCAACAAAAAAATGACAGCACATCCCCGTAGCATCACCGTGAGAGTTCAGTGGACTAATGTGTGCAGAGAGGCCAGGTGTGCTGGCTTACTTACACCTATGATCCTAAGAGGCTGAAGCAGGTGGACTGCCATGAGATTGAGATTGAGGGTATCCTGGGTTACAAAGTGGATTCCAGGCTAGCCTGGGCTACAGAGTAAGACACTGCTTTAAAAAGAGCCAACCGGAGGGTAGATTCTGGAGAGAGGGTGAGCATGAGCTGGATTCTTCGTGTCCAGATCCCAGTGGGAGACTTTGTTCCCCCAAAACAGGGTATGGCCTGGAGAGATAACTCCACAGTTAACAATGGATAGTAGGTGCTTAGTTCACACTTGTTGTTGCGGCCTCGTTTGATCCTTGCAGCATCCTGTAGAAGGGAGGTGACTAGTGTTCCCTCATTTCACAGATGAGAAACCGAGGCTGCAGGGGCAGTCACCCACTCAGAGTCATGTGACCTGGAGCCAACTGAGCTTGACCCGAAGGCTGCACTACCCCACTGCCCAGGTCCAAGGTGTCATTTGGATCAACAGGCTGAATGCCACCTAGTTCCCACAAGATTCCAAATCTTTGATGTCCCCAACCCCAGCCTGACCTGTGAGAGTCACTACTTCTTTTTGTATTGCAGCAAAATACATATGACGTGATTACTGATTACCCTAATTTCAGGCATACAGTTCAGTGACGTAAGAAGGTCTTCCGTGGGGCTGGAGAGGTGGTTCAGTGGTTAAGAGCACTGGCTGTTCTTCCAGAGGACCCGACTTTAATTCCTAGCACCCACATGGCAGCTCACAACTGTCTGTAACCCCAGTTCCAGGGTTTACAACACCCTCATACAGATATACATGCAGGCAAAACACCAATGCACATAAATAAAAATTTCACAGCCAGGCACGAGGAGCACACTGGAATTCCAGCACTGGGACACTGAGGCAGGAGGATCACAAATTGGAGGTTAAGCTAGATGTATATGATATTAACCCTTTGTCACTGAGGGACATTTGGGCTGTGCTCCCCTTTGGGCTACTGTAACTTACAGGGACAATATATCCCTATTTTCATGAGACCCTATGACTGTCACCTCCTTGGTTCAGGTCCACAGAGCATAGATCAGCATTGGTCCGGTTGTGTGTCCCATCCCCTGTGTGCCTCTTGCTGGTCCTTAGCTCCATACCTCTGATTTCCCAGTCCCCACTCTCCATGCAGGTCCCCCACAGTCCCTGCAGTTCAAAGCCACCTGCTCTTGAGGAGCATTTCCCTGCCCACTGGAGGCCCACCTGCCTCTGGAGCTCCTGATGCTCTGTCTACCACTCACCTGGGTCTCTGATTACCTTAAACCTCAGATGACTGTGATCTCTGTCTGTCTTCTTTTACCCCTTCCACAAGGAGTTCCTTAAGATGTGGCTCAGGTTAGCATATCTTAAAGAAAGGTGGGATACAAGCTCTCTCTCCAGGACAAACCCAGTTTGACACTGACTACTGCCACTAGTGCAATATCTTAGAGGTGACCCTGCTCCCTAATCCACCCATACACAGCCCCAAGTGAATGAACACCTTATGGGCTTCAGTGTTCCCATCATAGGAAGCCCTGGCCATTTTACTATGTCTCCAGCTTCAGGTTCAGTAGGCTTTGTGACTCTCTCTCTCTCATCTCCCCTCTCTTGTGTATGTGTATGTGTTTGTGTATGTGTGTGTTTATGTATGTTTATATGTGTGTGTGTGTGTACAACAGCATGCATGTGGGGGTCAGAGGACACCCTTGAGTATCTGGCCTCACTGGCTACCTTGCTGTGGACAGGAAACTTCACCTTCTGCCTTGCTGGGGACAGGATATCTTGTCCTCTGCTGTCTACTCCAGGTGAGCTGGGCTTCTGGTGATTTTTCCCTTCCCTCTTCCCATTTCTCCATGAGAGCACTGAGATTCCAGACACAGACTGCAGCATCTGGCTTACAGACCCAGGTCTTCAAGCAAGAACTTATATACCAAGCCATCATCCCAGCCAAGGAACGTGTTAAAAAATAATCTAGATGTTCACAGTGTCCCCAGTATCAGGCTCCAAAAGTGACTTAACTCGCCAAGACCTCATCATGTGCCAAGATGCTCAGGGAAGGGAACTTAGACTTCAGTACATACTGCTGTGTGGCCTTGAGCAGGCAGCTGTGCTTCTCTGAGCCCTGGCTTCCACATCTGTAACATGAAAAGGATCAACTTTTCTCTCCATGGGCTCTAAACAAAGGCAGGTGGCAAGATCCCAGCAGACTGCGCACTCTGAGGCTCCAACAGTTGATGGACATCCTGTGTCCATGTGGTGATCCCCAGCAGAACGTCTAGCTGCTTTCTCCAGAGCCTTTTGCCGCTCAGTGGGTGTGGACACAGCTAGGTATTCATGAAGCCTCCAGTCTCTGGGAGGTCTCCCCCTGCTCACATTTAGCCTGCCCCGTCCTTATTCTGTAGCGCTGCAACCACCCTCAGGCTTCCCCCCTAAGTTCCAGAGCTGGATGTGGGCTGGGCAACATCCTCCTTAGCCATGAAGGGCTGTGACTTCCTGCTTCTGTGGGGGGACTAACCTGAAGTGCTATGGCAGAGAGGGCCCCTTTGCATCTCAGCAGTTGGGGTGAACAGGTTACAGCAGTGATGAGAGTTTAATACATTGAAAGGCATGGTTCTTGCTCTATACCGTAATTAGCTGCAGTGGCCGTGCTCCCCTAATTGTCTCTCTCACTCCAGACGGGAGGAGATCAATAGGAAGCGGCTGCTGTGCGCTGAAAGTCACAATTAATTAATTGTTGGGCATGTATGTGTCTCCATCTCTATCACATCAAAGGGCCTGGGCGGCAGCTGCCCACATCTCAGCGGTGTGGGGCCAGCCCATTCCCCAGGCTCCAGGTGCACACGACTTCATGCCAGGGGCTTGCTGTCCCCTCCCATAGCAGCAGGATCCAGGGAAAGGGGGTCCTCCTCTGACAGCCAGCATCACCTGCCACCCCCACCCTAGGCCGGCTCTACCTCGCCAGTCTCCCCCTCCTCCATCTAACCCAGACACCCCCTGCAGCTCCTGCAGCTTGGTGGGCTTTTCCAGCTGTTGGTGAAGTATTGACTGGGAGAGGAATGCGAGGAATGCCGGGAATTCGTGATGTGGGTGGTGGGCTCTCCTGTGGGGCTGCACAAAACGCTGTCTTTCTGAACCTTTGGGATGAGTAAAAACTGTTGAACACACACATGTGCGCTCAAGGCAGACACATGTGCACACGTCGGCACCTTCCCTTCATGGCATGGCCAGTGAGTGCCAAGTTCACCTACCTTGCTTACACAGGTGTCTCACTGTTGCTTTGGAGGTACAGGACTCCATCCCTGCCACACAGATGGGAAAATAGAGGCACATGGGGGTTGGGCTTGGCCCACTGAGGGAGGAGGCTGGAGGGTGGAAAGGGTAAACTCAGTGACCCACCCTTCTTCCCCCTAACTCAGCTATAGAAGGGGAAGGGCATTTCCCAGCAGAGGCTAGGAGAGAGCAGCTCTGCTCTGAGGCTACTGTACAGGGAGAGAACTCAGTGCATCAGAACACAGGTGCTCTTGTTCCTTCATCCAGCGGAGAGAAGGGAAAGAAGCAGGCAGAGAGGAGAGAGAGGTGAGGGAGAGAGATCGGTGAATCCAGAATCCCCCCCAGCCAAATTCAAGCACAGACTAGGTGTCCGTAAAGACACAGGCATGTGAGTGCACGCTCACACACACACACGTGCACACACACACGTATATGTACACACCTTGTCATACACATACAAGTGTATACATACATACATATGTGCATACATACTCTCACACACTCGGCAGCATCACCCACCCCATCTTTCTAGGGGGCTTCTGTAGCCACCCTAGGGCCAGATGTCCAGCTTTTCCATCCAAAGGGTAGAAGACCGGCTGTTCTCGGGTGTGTTGTGCTCACCCATTGGCTAACACACCTAGGGGCTCAGTGAGGTTCCTGGGCCATATTGTGTCCCACTGCAGTAGGTAGGGCCACTTGGACTCTTGGCACCCAGCTGCGTCCAGGGTTTTCTGCCTTGCGGGAGCCTCTTGGCTATGCAAAGGGCGTGTTCTGCTCACTCTGGCTTCTTCTCCAAGTTCCCCTCACCTCATAGCAGGCACATCAAGCCCCCCAGTGCTTGCCATTTGACAAATATTATACCAGCCAGTGCTGCAGGGGAGGCAGCCTTGTCCTTCTGTCTACCTCTGGCCGCGTCACGGTGAGAACAGAGGCGCAGTTTCACTTCCCACTATCAGCTGGCCGTCAGGGGAGGCCACCTCCATTCCCCCATCACCGCTGCCTCCTGTCACCGAGCCTTTGAAGTGTCGCCTGATTTTCCAGTCTGTCTGAAGTCCTTCACTGTTTATGTAGCAGCTGGTCCAGCGAGGCCCTCCTGTCGGGCATTTTCATGATGGGGATAGCCGCTGGGGACACAGGGAGACAGCCACTGTGTCTCAGGGGGGCTGTGAGAGGAAGCCACGGTGACATTCCCATCTTCAGGGTCTCTGAGACCGACTTTGCTTATTTTTTTGTTTAAAGAGACAAAAAGGGAGTTTCTGAGAACCCCGATGTGATAGTTCGCTTCAAAGAAAAAGGAACAAAGATAGAAAAACCTGAAACAAGGGGCGAAGGTGAAGCTCAGAAATGCTTTGGAATATTTTTGCCGCTGCAGCAGCTGCATGGTGGAAGACACTAACTGGCCTGGACAACCTTGGGCAAGTCACCTCTAGTCACCTGATCCCACATAGGGGATGAGGGATCCCCGCCACTCTCCCCCTGTCTCTTTTTCAACACAGATCAGGCAAAGGACAAGGCTACATCAGGATGCTCTAACAAGCCCTGAAGAATGGATTCCCCATTGTGAGAGACCACAGCACAGGACCAGAGTGGTTAAGCAACTGGCCTGAGGTCACACAGTGAGGAAATCTATGGTAGAACGGGGCTATTGAATCTGTCTCTTGGCTGACAGGCTGGACGTTTTTACCTGCCTCTCCTGGTTCAGGAGGAAGTACTTAGAAAGGGAGTCTCCTTTCCTTTAGCATAATTTTTCTCCTTACATCTTTCTTTCTCTCATGTGTGGTATACTTGAGGTCAGAACATTGCCTTGAAGACAGGGTCTCTCATTGAACCAGGAGCTTCACACTTCTGCTAGTAGGACTGACCGCTGAGCTCTCACAATCCCCCATCTCTGTCCCCACAATGTTGGGGTTACAGGCATGAGCCCCCATGCCTAGATTTTTATTCTAAAATGTATTCTATTCGTGCGTATATGTGTATGCTGGCATGAAAGCCTGCCGTGTGTGTTGGTGCCCGAGAAAGCTGGAAAAGGGCATTGGATACCTTGGAGTGTGAGTTATGGGTTGTGAGCCACCCAGTTGGTGCTGGGAACTAAACTTTAGTTGTCTGTAAAGCAGACCTGGTCTTAACCACTGAGTCCTCTTCCCAGCCTCCCTCCTTACCTCTCCCAACAGAGTACTTCATGGGTGAAGGCTCTGGGATCAAACACAGCTCTGTCCTATAGCAGTCTCTCAGTTCATGCCTCCAGCCTCAGTTACCCTCCCTGTACAATGGGCACCCTCAGGCCTTGCTCCCGCACAGTGGTGAATGTTAAGGAGCAGCTAGGATTCTGGGCCAGCATGAGTATCTGGGGATGCTGGTCACTGCCTGTCAGCATCTTCAGTACAGACTGGGGCCTTCTGCTTTGTTCTCAACTCTTTGTCAGAGGAGGGCACATGGGCTGCTCTCAAAAGCCTGGCTGTCACCTCCCTTCTCTCATCACGGGCCCTCCCACCAGAGCCCCTTCCTGGGAGAGACAGGCAGTGCCTGCCAGGCTGTATGCAAAGTGTCAACCTCATGTCACTCAGAGGCCTCAGCCAAACTGAGGAGCCCCCAGTGGGGGGTGCTCAGGGCCTGGCCTTTCTCCTTTACACTGTCACAGCTCTGACTGTAGCCCCTGGGAGGCGACCCTTCTGGTTGTTTAGGTCACCTGCCTGGGCCTAGGGACCTGTCAGTGTGAGCCGGGTCTTCAGGAAGCTGGAAGGCTGTGGAAGGCTCAGCCTCAGCAGGGTGCTGGGGGAGGGGGGTGGGGGAGTGGACGACTCACGTACAGAACAGGCAGGGTAGAACCTGAATCCACCCCTCACTCATCCGTCACAGGTAAAGTTGCCTCTGTAGCGGAGGGCTCACATGGTGGGGGGTGGGGTCGAGTTGGGGGGCTGCAGGGCTAGGCGGTATCCTCCCCACAGGGCTCTGGGGAAGCCTAGAGTGGCGTTCACACCAGTGTGATACAGGTGATAGGAACGGGCCAGAAGGGATGGTTACCTTCTTGCTTCTGTGGGTAGGCACAAGGCTCATCATTTCTTTCGTTATTATTACTACTGTTTTTTTTCTTTTCATTCTTTTTTTTAATATTTATTTATTTATTATGTATACAATATTTTCTCTGTGTGTATGCCTAAAGGC
>LOJH01003957.1:0-18373 GCA_001685095.1 Ellobius talpinus
ATTAACCAATGAAAGTAACACATAGACAGATGACCCTCCTCCATCAATGTCCCAGGTCCTGGGTGCTGCCTGGGCCCTGGGGAACTTTTACCTACATCATTCAAAGCTGTGCTGAATTAAAAGCATGCTCCCTTACCTGCAAAACAGGAAGGATTAGTGAAAAGTCACATTTGTTCTGTGGTCTTGCCTAACATAGAACACAGTTTGGTGCCGAATCTATTTTAAGCTCTGTTTGTTCAACTCATAGATGACTTGGTTCAGTTGTTCAGTAAGTATCATTTCTGTCTTTTGAGACTTTACTGGCCTGTTTCTCTAAAATAGTCAAGCTGCCAATATCTGTGGCCAATTCAGAAAAGAAAATAAATACCTCCAACTCAAGCTGAGTGCCCTGTTCTTAGGCTTTGTACAAGAGCATCCATAGATGGGTCAATTGAAGAGGAGGTAGCTGGTACCACTTCCATCCAGGGGAATGGAGAAGACTTTCCAATGTTCTATGCTACAATCAAACTCTATATAAACTAATAGAGATCCCAGGGAGGTCTCCATGGTGTAAGGAAGATTTTCTCATAAACTAATAGTCTGTCTTTGGTTGGCTTTTTTATGACATTTGAGACAGGACTTTGCATACACCAGATTGGCTTGAGTTTATGGGGTCCTTCTGGTCTACCTCCTGGTTGCTGAAGTTACAGCCATGAGATACCACACTCAGGCCAGGGAAATGGGTTCTCAGAGAAGATGGACATGCAGCAGAGGGAACCAGTCCTGTCATCACCTTCTGGGATGTGAATGATGCTCCCCTTGCTTGGTTGTTGATCAATGCCTTTGCCTCGCTCTGGGGATTTGATCACAGATCAGAGAAGTATAGAGTTCTGTGTTTGGCTATAAACATCTCCTTTAGGAATCTCCTGCTCCCATGACTCTCTCCCTGGTTGATAAAAATGACACTTCCATCTGCCCTTTTGTCTACTTGGAAAAGATACTGAACTTAAGGTTTTTATTCTGTTACTTTCTATTTTCCCCTGCAATATATACAATACATATCTTTGTCCTAAAATAAATCCCTAATTGGTTCACCTTTGATTTTCTTTCTTGTACTTTCCAGTTCTGTGGGCTCAGGACATTTCTGCCAAGCCTGCTCTATTCTCAGGACAAATTGATTCACAAATAGAATTTGCTGGGGGTAGAAAGGAACAGGAAAGGAAGATCCAGAGAGAAATTGGAATAGGACATAGAGACTCAGCAAATTAGACTTAAAAATAACTCCACATATACCCTGCAATTAGGGAAATCAATATCCCCTCGCTCAGCCTGCAAAGAAATGATTTCCACTGTAAACCCAAGAATGAATTTAGGAAAACAGGTCATCTTCCATACTCCATGTCCCCTTCCACACTCAGTGGATGGCCTATTGTACACGATGTGAGATTTATTAGGAATCTCATGGAAACATGAGCCCTTACCTTCTCTTGGCACTTATATTTGCCCTTCCCACTTGCTATGTTTTAATTATTTCCCAGTCCTGATTTCTCTCATTTATTCCAACCTCACTTATTTTTCCGATTAGCTATCATAGTAATTTTAGAAACACAGCACAGAGTCGGCCAATTACTCTGGTTTTCAAAAACTAACTTTAAATGTTCTGTGACTAAACTTTATCTTCTCTCCCACAGACCTGTTAATGTTCACTAAACAGGGGTGAGGCACCACCTTTACTGTGGAAAGTGCAGCAAGTGCAGCATGAGTGTTGTGTGTGCATGTGTGTGTGTGTGTGTGTGTGTGTGATAGGTACCTTTGTGCTGATTCCCTTGTCTGTGAGCCGGTGGTAAGCCAGAGCTCAACACCCACCCAGTGTCCTCCTCAATTGCTTCTCTGCCCTATTATTTGGGACAGTGTCTCTTACAGTGACTGGGACTCTTGATGTTTGGGATATAATGACTGGTCATCAAGCCCTCAGGATCCACCTGTTTTTATCCCACAGAGCTTGACTTACAGGAGGTTATCAGCATGTGTAGATTTTATGTGGATGCTGGGGATTCAGACTCGAGACCTCAGGTTTGCACAGTGAGTGCTTTACTCCCAGAGCAACATCCTTATAGCCTTTTGTGTTCTGTTTTACCACATGAATAAAACAGTGTAGCGGCATTTCAATTGTATTTTAATAACTAAAGACTGCCTGAAGATCTGAGAGTAAACAGCCCCACTGGTCAGCCTTACAGACCAGGTTATGGTAACACACACCTTTAATCCCAATAACCACAATGACAAGCATCTTTAATCCCAGTAGCCACACTAGTTGCCATAGAAATCGGGTGGTGCATGTCTTTAATCCCAGCCCTAGAGAGAAATATAAGACAGGAGGAAACAGCTCTCAGACACAGTCTCATTCTGAGATTCAGGGAGGCAGGATCGCCATTTTGGTCTGAGGTCGAGGTAAAAGCCAGTGGTTGGCTGTTTTGTTTTTCATATCTTCAGGTTGAACCCCAGTTTCTGACCCTGAGCTTTTATTAATCCTGCTTCAAATAAGTATTTTCTGAACGAAGATGCTCCTTGCGGGACATCAAGACCTGTCCCTTTCTGTGCCTAATTTACTTAGTTGCCCTGGTTTATACCTCCCTTAAGGTTTACTTAATCCAATCATCCATTCAGGGCTCAGCAGGCTTCACCATGCTGCCTGTGCCATGCACCATGCACCAAGCATTTCCCACCTAATAGAAATGCAGACAAGATTGATCACTCTCTGACTTTAAGCAAATCTCTAGCTAATGGGGCAGAGTGCAGGATGCTAAAGAAGTCCTGTACAAAGCAGCTGTGGAGATGTTCAACCCAGGCTGCCATGGAGAGACTCACAAGTGACACCTGGGGTTCCCAGCTAGAAGCACAGGAAAGTGTGCTCTAGGCAGAACAGGCGACCTGTCTAGGCAGGTGGAGGTGAGAGCCAGGATGTCCGGGGCCATCTCCGCAGGCTCATGAGTCATGAGATGGACTGGAAAGCCATGACTCTGCAGGCTGGTGGGAAGTCCAGATCTTGCCAGACAGATCTAGAATCCTGGGTTCATCAAGAGAACACTGATGTGGAGAGGGAGGGAGGCTCTTTTGATAATTCTGCTGAATCCAACTGCCTGAGGCTGGGGTAGAATGGAACTGTTAAAGTTCTCAGGGACTATTCCGACTGGCCAGCTCTCAGGCGTTAAGACTCAGGTATGGTGACAGATAGCCTGTGCTTGCCTTCTCAGGAGGAGCACTGACCTCAGACGCTCTGACTCCACCTGCCACAGATACATCTCATAGACTCTGGGTCAGCTGTATCCATCCGACCCTTGCTTTCTTTCCCCTCCCAAGACGCAAGTTCAGAGAGAAGAACGGGAAAAGCATAAAGAAGTGAAAGGGTTTTTTTTGTGAGGCACACAGACATATCTTAGTCTGTATCAGCTGGAAGCAGTCACATGACCCTGATCTTAGAGTCAGCAGTAGGGATGGGGTGATAGCTCAGTGTGCTGTGTCTGAGACTTACTAAAAGGGCTTGGGAAGTCCCACCTGTCCAGTTCTGCCACCAGCAATATACATAATACATCTCAGAGGCTGACTCTACTGCACCCTGCCACTGCCCTTGGAAGACATTCTACAATCCTGATGTCTCCAGTATGCTGGGATGTTATTGAAACTGAGGCCATGCCCTCATTCATGGTTTCCTGGGCTCTTTTCAGAGACACCGACCTGGTCACATGATGCCAAGCCTTAGCCTTTCATTATAAGGCCTTAGATCCTGTGGCTTTCATGACACAGAGACTGACGTAACATGGGAAACTCCTCCATATTATGAGACTCATCTTTTCCCTGCACTGGATCACTGCTTGAAGACACACTGAACTTGTGTCTTGGGAGGGGAATGTGCTGGCCCTGAAGAAATACTTCCCAGAAGGTTTCACCTCAGTGATACTGGTCTGTTATTAATCATACCTGATTCTAAACTCCGGATGACCAGAAATGATTGTTCCAATAAGCAAAGGTGTTGCTTCCACAGACTCTAAATTTAACACACAAGGGTCCTCACAGAGCCTTTGTTTCTTCATGAAACCCCACAAGCCGGGTCCATAGCATCTCAACATTTCTACCTTCCAAGATCATGTAACAGCTCATTCAGCTGTGAGAACTCAGAAATCCTGCCCAAATCCTCCAAAATGGACATGGTTGTGTCCTTTACAGCTCTGCCCACACCCAGAACCGATTTCTGTCTTCATTTGCCTTCTTTTACTGAGATAAAACACTGACAAAGAACGACATGGAGAGGAAAGATTTACACGAGTTCTAATTGGTCTTATTAATAAACACCTGAAGCCAGATATTGGGGTAAATGCTGAAATATCAGCGAGACAAAGGAGCAAGCCACCGTCAACTCTTACTTTGTAATCCCTCAGTCGAAAAAAGGCCAAACTACTCTCTCCTTCCACCTTATATTTCTCTCTCCACCCAGCTCAGCCATATCACTTCCTGTCTATCTGTACAGTCTTCCAGACCTCTATGGTTAACTAGTGGTGAGTTCTGCCCTCTGATCTTCTGGCCAGCTTTATTTGTTAAAGTACAAACAAGATAGCACCACAGGAAAGGGTTTAAGGTGGGAGTCTATCATCAAGGGAAGCTAAGGGAAGAGATCATAAGAATTTTGGAGGCAGAAGCCATAAGGGAATATTCCACACTGGCTTTCTCCCAGGGTTTTGTCCAGTCAGCTCTTATATTGCCCAGGACCACTACCCCAGGAGTGGCGCCACCCACAAATGACTGGGCCTTCCCACATCAACTGGTAATCAGAAAATCCATCACAGACCTGCCCACAGATCAGCCTGGTGAAGGCAATCGCCCCTTTGAGGTCCCCTTTCTTAACTACCACTAGTTTCTATCAAACTCACAATAGCTAATCAGCATGGGACCCCACTGTACGTCCTTTGTCAGATGCTGTGGAGTCTTCCTACCTCATCTTCTGTAAGCATTTACAATGAAAGAAAAATATTCACCGCAGAGCAGATGGATTAACACGGAGCTGAAGATATTATTTTAACTCTGATTAGTAATTATAATCTCCAAGAATTAAACCTCAAATTCTCTGGATTGTAAATGCTTATTTCTTTACCCAGTCTTACCTGATACATGACCCAAAAATGCCAGATGTAAGAGGGGATCCACCTCACCTCTGATGAGACATTAATGAGACAATGTCTGGTTTTATTAAATGTTATACATTATTCATAAACCATCCATTCTGGAAACTAAAATATAGACATTTTCATATTATAAGCATCAATACTACATGAGATTAGCCTGGGGGTCACCTGGAGGGACCTAGGGGACCATCTCATGTCCCAGAATAATTTGTGCACAGTTGCTGCAAATGACACCCATTGGTGGTATGGGACTACTTTTTTCTTTGGGGGAAGAATATCCGCTTTAAAACGTTTATTTTCACGATCTTCCTTTGTTCCTCTGCCCTATAAAATAGAGCTTTTCCTATCACAGATATGCTAAATACAAATGAAGACTTTAAGGTGCCCAAAATAAACATGATTTCTCTCGGAATGAAGTGGTGAAGAGTTGTGAGAAATGATTTTGACATAAGAAGAACCCTGATTTCTTCAACTTCTGGCTGTGTCAAATATACTTGGGGATGACTTTATTGTTGTGTCCATTGACGACGCCACATCAAAAACACATTCAGTCTTTGTGATTGAAAAGGCCTCCCCAGACAGTCCCGAGCTGCTTTGCCTGTGGTCAGTGACACTGGAAAGCATGCTGCTTTTCTTAAATGTTCCACAGACCTCAGAGAGAGCGCTCACATCTAACACAACACAAGGAAGGCCTGAGCCACACGCCTAGAGCATTCTGTCACTCCCATGCTTTTAATGACAGTAAGAAATAGTGTTTTAACCATGTCCGTCATGTGACGTCAGCTGCACTTTGTGTCTTGGGTTGAGCTGTGACTCCCAAATTCATATATTGAGGTCTGATCAGAGCATGACCTCGTCCCAGAAGTGGAGTCTTCAAACAGCAATCAAATCAATGAGGACCTTAAGGTAAGTTTTTGTCAATGATTGATATGTGTTTGGGTATGCAAGCAGACATAAACATACGGGTGGGATCACTGAACAGAAAGATAGGGAATCCAGTGTGGGTCTAGCCAAGGAATGCTTAACTCTGTCATCATAGCAGGGAAGCCCAGAAGGATGCCTGGGGCAGACTCTCCTTGCAATCCTAGAGGAACCAGGCTTTTCTGCCCTTGTGCGAGGATCTCTAGTTCCCAGAGCTGGAGACAAAGGATGTGTTTGGTGTAAACCCATTTGTGCGATGTGTTTCTGCCTGAGGTCTCGCATACCAATGCTTTCATGGTACCGTGGGCTCACACACATCCGTCTTCTCTCCTTCACAGACTAGCCACACACCTCATTCTTTGAAGCCTTTCAGCATTGCTTGAAAGAAAGCAAGTGGAGCCTTGATGGCATGCCTGTCACCCTTTCCTTTCTCTTGGTATGGCCGGGGCCATGACTCGAGGGTTGGTGTTTACCTCAGAGGACGACAGTCATGGTGTCTTTATGTGGCTCCTCTTGGACTTGGGTTTGAAATGATCACCATGCTGCACCTTGGTCTTTGCGTTTATATGCTGAGTGCTTAAAAAAAACCCATAAATGTCAGCAACTGCAATAGCTGCTTCTAATCTTTATCATATTTAATGGTTAAGTTCAACCTTTGCCTTCGGCAAGTCAACACCATGCTTCCATGCTTCCATCCTCAGAGCCGAGGGACACTGGACACAAGGCCAAGGTGACACATACTGGCACTGCTGCCCCATCTAGCTCCTCCTTGCACTATCTCTGTGAGGAGGACTTAGCATTTGGCCAGATCTGTGCCTCAGATGGGCTCTGTCTATACGTGCAGCAGTCAGAGCTAGTGACCATGGGACAATGCTCACATGTTGAGGGCTTCAGCATTCGCACAGAAAGACCCTTCTTAGCAGTCTATCAAAATGGCAGAGATGGAGCCCGCCCAACAAGCTACTTACTGGGTGCTGCAGAGTTGGCGAAAGCCTGGGCTCCTCAACCTGAAGCACCCATGCTGAGAACAGCTGCTCCATGCACACTTGTGTTTGAAATCTGCAAACATTGCAGGGCCTGCAGAGAGGGCTCCTCGAAGCTCTCAACTCCACTAACCTGCAGACAACTGTGTGGACAACTTTGGATTTCAGCAGCTCAAGGGACGTCTCTAATATCAATGACCCCACAGCCTCCCCTGCCCTAACACAGCACATATCACATCTGAAAAGACCCATACTGCCACTGTACAACAGAGTTTAAATACCACACGTGGGCTTTCACTTCGGCAAAACACTAAAACTGTCTATCAATCTTCGGAGGGGGCAGGGTCGTCTATTTAATGCAGTTCCACTGTTTTTGAATTTGAAAATGCTAGAAAATAGAGACTAGTCCTGTGAGCTCTTTTTTTTTAAGTGAAGCCTGGGAAATTGTTTATGAAGCAATTTGAGAACTGATTAGTGAAACTAGGCATGCTTTATTCCTGCGAGTTGCTCAAAGTCTGTATTTTATAGCATGTCTTTAAAAACGCTACCCAGAATCCAGGCTTCTATGGTCACTTGGCAGAGGCTTGCCAGAGAGATGGAGATTAAATGCTAATTTTGCTAGTTTGCTCATTCAGGATAGGCTAAATTATTTTTGTTGCTGTGTAAACTTCTTTTTGGAAACTAAATAAAATGAAGCTTAGAGAGCTTAAGAAACAACTTTGAGGGACAACTGAAAGTAAACAGCCAATCAGGAAACAAGCTTAAGTCAGTAGCTACTAGCCAGTTCGCATCTTGATTTTTGTTCCTGAAAGCATTAACACGTTGTAGGTACTCTCTGGAGAAACAGCTGGCCCCAGGATTGGATCCGTAACTTCTGAGACAAGATTGGAATGCCATATGCATTGGAAATCAAGAAAATGCTGGAAAATAAAACCTCAGAACTCTACTGATGGGGTTAAATTACAGGGGCACAGTGACCAACTGATGGAGTTGCAAGGGGCCACACTAGAAGACAGCACAGGAACAAAATATAATACAGGCTGCATCAAACACGCGGAAGTCCATGCCAATATGGAGGAATGATTGTACCTGTAATGTGGTGGGGGGGTGGAGTTGATATCTGGTCAGATCAAAGTCCGGAATTCCAAGAACAGAAGATGAGATACAGTTCCCTGATTGCACAGGTGCTGCTGATCCAGACTTTGCACAGAAACCTCAGTTACTGTGTGAGATGGTAGCAATAACCTGGGCAGAAGCTGAGAGTCCTGCAGCTAAAGAGCTCTGGATGCTTGGAGATTCGCTCTTACTCGGGGCTACCCCGGGAAAATGCTGCAAAGTGAGAGTAGAGAAGAGACATGTGGCCTCTTGTTGTCTGGAAGCTCCAAGCCCCAAGCCTGGCTGCCAGTTCAGACACGCACCCTCTGAAGAGCCTGGGGAGGATCCTCCTTTACTTCCTCAGCTTCTGGAGGCTTCTAGTCTTTTTAAGCTTACAGCTGCAAGGCGCCCATGCTGACCCCTCTCTCAAGGCCCCGTCCTATCCTCTTCTCTATGTTTTATGTCATCTCCCTTTCTCTTATAAGATAGAAATCCTTGGATTTATCTCCTCTCTACAACCAGGGTGATCTTGCCTGAAGACCCTTAGTCCTGTCACACCTGACAGGGGCTGCTTCTGAATAGCACTCATCTCTCTAGCGCTGGTCTTGGGAGTTTAGAGACAGAAATGTCTTCTCGAGGACCACACAGAGACACTGACAACGTCCTCAACAAGCCACAAAGGAAAGAGCGTGTCCACCTCTGTGATCTACTCTAAGCACACTTGACTCAAGTCTGATCATGAAAATAACCAGATTGATGCTGACCCATAACAACTGACCATTGACTCTAGACATTTTCAAGGTCATGACCAACAGGGAATGCCCCCACTATGGCATGCCAGAGGAGCTTGTGACATAGCCAGCTTCTGTATTAAATCTTCAATGGGCTCCTGGAATAGGGAGAGACTTTGGGTATCATTGGCTATTCAAAGGCAGGATGGCACCATCACAATCAACTGTAGGAGAGCTAGGCATGGGCTCTATAACAGCTCTCTGCCCAGTGGTCATAATTTTCATGTATTATCAAGATTAATCTATAATCAAAAGGTTAGTAATTAAATATAAAGAAGACTAAGCTCTTCAAGGTTCAGATCTTAACTACAATGTTATCTTTTCCACGCCATCATCTGGCTCTTTTTGGTTATGGGAATGGATCTCAAATTGCCTACCATGGCTCAGGTGTGGGTGCCTGATGTCCAGATGATGGCACCATTGGTGAGACGAACTTTGGGAGGCCAGTCTCCATTGAAGGAGAAGCCTTTAGTGTGTAACCTCCAAAAGTACACAAAGGGCTCTGACTTCTTCAAGTGGCTTTGCCCTTGCTGTCCCCAGGAGATAAGCAGCTTCTGTCTGTCCTGTACCGTCTCTGCACTTCATGGCTTCACCGCGGGACTAAAGTGACGTGGCTGTGAACCCACAAGGCGATCTCTGCAACCATGAGTCAGGGTAAACCTCCTCTATTAATTTGATCACTTCAGGCATTTTGCAGCTGCCGTGGAGCACTGATCAGCACACTACTCTACTTCAATGATTGATTGATACTTGGTTTTCTGAGACAGGGTTTCGCTGTGTAGTCCTTGCTGTCCTAGAACTCACTCTGTAGACCATGCTGGCCTCCAACTCAGAGATCCGCTTGCCTCTGCCTCATGAGTGCTGGAATTAAAGGCGTGCACCACTGCTGCCTGACTATACTTATCTTTAAATGCTGAATTGGGGGTCAGGAAGCTGTACTCATCCTCTCTCTTCAGAATATTTCTCAGATGTGTGGGGACTAACCAGCTCAGAGACGCGTTGTCTCAGAGCCTGTACTGGGCTGAACCACATAGGTTATTTTTTAGTTATTGTTCTTGCTTTAGCATAAACATGTGTTTTCTAAATTGAGTTACAGAGCCCCCGGGTAGATTCTAAATAGGAGAGAACAATGTTTGTTTCTGAAGTAGTTGAATTACAAAAATGTTTACAACTCCTGTCTTGACAATGCTACACAAAGACAAGAAAAAGTAAATGGCAGATTTTAAAAAAAAATCCTGCTTTTTAGCTACAACTCTGAGAATTCTAGAAACTGGTTGGTCCTTGGAAGTAATCTTTCTGTGTCATTAGAAATTAGCTTCTTGTTGGATTCAGTGGATGTTCTGTGACAGGTGGTGGTAGTGTGTTTCCTACAGTACATGCCCCACCAAGGCAGGCAGCCCTGCAGCACCGATTCCTGCCACTCTCACCTACACATATTCCCACACATGGCATCGCAATGCTTCTGTGAGACTGGGGTGTGGCCCTTCCTAGGAGTGCTGCCCTTCTCCCCCTGCCTGGGAGCTGGGACACTCCAGCAGACTTCCGCACTGTGCTCCAGTGCCAGGATTACCAGGCACAGACTCATTGTACAAAATACTAGATTTCATCATGGTATTTTCACACGTGAGTGTCATGGACAGAACACTCGACTTCATCATGGTATTTTCCCATGTGAGTATCATGGACAGAACACTCGATTTCATCATGGTATTTTCACACGTGAGTGTCATGGACAGAACACTCGATTTCATCATGGTATTTTCATACATGAGTGCCATGGACGGAACACTCCATTTCATCATGGTATTTTCACATGAGTGTCATGTATTTTACTCGTTTGTTGTCCATTACTCTCTCTTTCCAAGCTCCTCCTGGCTCCCTGTTCCTTTCCTTTTCCCAAGTGGTCCCCCTTCTAGTTTCTTGAGATATATACATATACATTAGCATAGTCATGGATACATAATTATGTGCATGTATATGCATGCTAATCGAGGTTCTCTATGTAAGTAAAGATATTTGTCTTAATTCAGGTAACACAACGGTCTCTAATTCCTACAAATGACATAGTTTCCTTTGTTTTAAGGACACATCTTCATCGTTGTTTATACACAGACCCAGTCCCTAATGTTGTTCTAAAAGAGCCTGTGGTTTGGACCCATCCCTGGCTCAGGACCCTTGCACACTGTGCACTTCTAGAGCAGGCCGTGTGTTTTACACTCTGTTTTAAACCTAAGGACATCAGCAAATATTTGTGGAACCTCAGCATATAATTGCAGAAGTCCACCGCATGGGGCATAGCCATGTTCCTTCTTCAGACACCAAGATGATTTTCCGGTTTTGAAAATAATTCAGACTTAAAAGTCTGTGACTGTGGTGCAAGCTATACACACCTCCAAATGTAGGGAGACCCAGCAGAAGTCAGCTGATTGGCGGGGGGGCAGATTGGCTGGGGAAGCAGCAGCTGTAGAATTTAGCGCATTTGGATGTGGGGGGGAAAGTGCCTGGACAGAGCGAGCACTCATGGTAACCTAGCAAGGGAAAGAGCCTGCTATCTTCTTCCAGTGCCGTTGCTACCATCAACCTCTAGCAAGATGCCTCCCGTACCCCTCAGAGAGCTGGCCTATGGCCTATGTGCCCCCTCCCCCTGTGCCCCTCAGAGAGCTGGCCTATGGCCTATGTGCCCCTCCCCCGTGCCCCTCAGAGAGCTGGCCTATGGCCTATTGCCCCCTCCCCCTGTACCTCTCAGAGCTGGCCTATGGCCTATTGCCCCTCTCCCCCTGTACCTCTCAGAGAGCTGGCCTATGGCCTATGTGCCCCCTCCCCCTGTACCCCTCAGAGAGCTGGCCTATGGCCTATTGCCTCCTCCCCCTGTACCCTTCAGAGAGCTGGCCTATGGCCTATGTGCCCCCCTCCCCCTGTACTCCTCAGAGAGCTGGCCAGGCCTATGTGCTTCCCCCATACCCCTCTGAATGCTGGCCCATGTCCTCCTGGATTAGGCATCCCAGTGACTGCCCATACCCTCAACTCACCTCTGATGCCCCGGGGACTGAGTACCACACCATTTTGGGAGGCCTTCCAAGCTGGAGTCCATGGTCATCATGATTCATTCTGTTAAGCGCAGGTCTGGTGTCGTTTAGTGTCTGCAGCGACCCTGTGCCATAGAGCCTAGAGCCATAACGACGTACTGAGAATGTGTGACTCGAGAATCCAGGCTCTGTCCTGGGGGAGGCCTCATGCAAGCCCACCCGTTGGTGAGGGCTTCATCTCTAGCCCCTTGTACAGCCTCCAATCACTTAATAAAACAGCTCATGCACTTTCACATTCTCCAATCCCAAATGTAATCCTTGAGGCAGAGATTCTCTTTCAAAGGACTTTCAACCTAGTAGAAAAGTCAAAGTGTGAGCTGTTATCTGACGAGTGGGACATATAATCTCTTTTGATAGCTCTCACGAAAACCTGGGTTTCTGGTGCCTGAGAAGGCCAGGGCTGATGTTAGCCAAGGGTTTGGGAAATGAGCTAATGAGCAATTCGGGTTGCAGGTGAGGGAAGGGCTCTTGCTGGGTGATCACAGGGAGAAAAAAAAATATGGTTTCATGTTTAAGTTCATAATGCTCAGAAGGGTTTCTTTAATTCCCTGAAGGGAAAAGTGCGATATGAGCAGTCACAGGCCAGTCAGATCAGGAACTTTGACAGGCCATAGACAGAGCAAATTCCAGAGGTGGGACAGAGAGGGAAAGATGGGCTTGCCAATTGTCTGCAATGCTAAAATCCTCCGTTTCAAATTAATTACCTCTGAGGAGAGTTCATCAGAATAAAAGTCTCCGATGCAATATTTTTAGTCTCTGGGGTAAAGTGGCACCCAGGAGCCGTGGATATCCTGGAAACAGCCAGCTTGCCTCTTTGAGCGCTTTAAAGAGAGTTATTCTGATTGTAACAAAAACACCCATAAATCTATGCACATAGATATTGATTGTGGCTTCCCCTTAAAAATGGCTCTGTCCTAGTAAGTTGGCATATTTCATAAACAAACCAACAAATTATTGATCTATGATACACTCTAAAAGTCTCATGAAGAATCTGGGTTGCATTTAAGCTCATATTGCACCTAAGGGCTAAGCAACTCAGAAATGAAAAACGGATACCCATAAAGAGCCACGAAATGTCTTGAGCTGTCTTCTCTGCTCCTTCCCTTCCTCTCACTGGGACTCAGCCTATGCCCATCATGCCCATCAGTGTGTCAGCTAATGACATCAGTGCTTCGAAGAACTTGTTGCACGTCCATAATGAAATTCCTCATGCCTTGGTTTAATAATTGCTTTGTGAAAGCCATTGTCTTGAATTTCCTTTGTTTAGACAAATCATGTGTAAATTTGCACATTGTTGGGGTGTGTTCTAGTAAAACCTCACTGAGGACACAGATTTGAAAACCACTGCTTGTTTTATAGCCTGGTCTCACAGTTACATTGCTGCGACCTAGTTTGTTAATGAGATTAATTAGTAACCAATATATGATCTATTGACCCCCAAAAGAGAAGGGAGCACTGTTCATTCACAGGTTGTCCTTCTTCTTTGAGGTGAGTGAGGTGGGCTATATCATAAGCCTTGGAACAGGAGGCTCCTTGGCCAGAAACAGGGTAGCTAGTATGGAAGAAGTCAATGGGCTTTAGCAGAGAGCAGTTGTAATTGCAGAAAGCCTAGACCAGTGTTACTATTTTGTTAGTGCATTTTAATCTCTATTCCAGCTCTTGGGACCAGGAGTTCAAAGCTAACCTTGGCAACAAATTTAAAGATATGCATGTATACGCGTGAAGAATAGTCTGCAGATAAACACTTTAAAATGCATCTCCTGCGTGGTGCAGCCTTCACTTCTCGGTGTAGAGCGGAAGGGACTGGCTCAGCATGCTGGAGTACCACAGGTGCCTGGAAGCACACTTCACATCAGTTAAGATATGGAGCCAGCCTGGGTACTGATCTGCCAATGCATAGAAGTGTGGTAGTCACAAAGCACCCTCTGTTCACAGAACATGGGTGCAGAATCCTGGTTGTTAGAAGTTGGGAGAGATGTGTTGAGTGTGGGTGGGGAAAGAGAGACTGGATTTGGTAGAGCAGGCCCTACCTGTGCCTGGAACCGTCCTGGCTGACCCACACTGTTATGGCGAATCATCCCTGCCAGCTTGACTGGATTGTGAAAACCTGGAGGATGGCTGTAGGCACAGCTGCGAACGTGTCTGTGTTTCCAGAAAGGAATGGGAGTGGAGGAGAGTTCCTCTGCATGTGGCAGCACCATCCCATGGGCTGGGCGTCTAGACGGAAGAGAAGTGGAAAACTGAGGACTCCAGGAAGCGGCACTCAGAGGACACTGGATGGATAACAAATGCAAGCAGTAAAAAACAGTGAAGATAGAAAGAGAAGAAAGAGGAGGCTGGGAAAACTGATTGCCCAGTGGAGAGAGCGTTTACCATGAATGGCTCAGGCCAGAGCTCAGATTCTCAAGAACCCACAAAATTCTGGATAAGCTAAGCTTGGCAGCCACACACAACTCCTGTACTATACAGGGGGTGGAGATGGATGATTCTTAAGTCAAGATGGCAAGCTAGAGTAGTTGGAATCGGTGACCTCTGGTCTCAGTAGGAAACTCTGCCTCAGGAAATACAGTAGAGAAAGTGAACAACGAAGACGCCCAATGTAAACTTGAGGCCTCTACACATCAGCAATGTATTCACATGGACATTCACTTGCGCACACATTTTCACCCCCACACATGTAGGTGTGATGCATGCTGCACCCATGCAGACACTAAACACATAAAAGAAAAAGGTAGGAGCTGGGTAGTCACACGGTGATTTCCTATGCCTGGGACAGAATGAAGCATGGTGAAGGTAGAGGGGGCCATCTGCAGCATTCTCTTCTTCCTGCTGCTAATGGACCCTGAGGGTCATGACCACCCCTTCCTCACTCCACGCTCCCACAGCACCTAGCAGCCTCAGAGCCCTTCAGCTAAGAGTAAACATCTACAGGAAGCTAAACTCTGAGCTACAACCTGCTCTTCTGCCTTCCGCTTTGGTGGCTGAGTGTGGAGGCTTACAGGGGTGCTTACCCACAGAACCCAAAGTGAGAGAAAATTGAGTCACCCGGGCTTCCTGAGGTCCTGGTAATGACTTCTTGGTGGGCTGTTTTGCAGTAGGCAATGGTTTCGACAGCTTCAAGCTTGTCATTCTTCTCCTAGCTACATGAGCATTGAATCAGCAGACATCACCCTCTGAGGAAGGTTCTCGGACATAAGAAGCATGGCACCCAGCCCTGCGGGCAGGCCCCAGAAGGTCTTTCGGGTAATTCTAATTTATCTTACCCGATCTCATGCGTCTGTTTTCCTCTGCGAGGTCTCACTGTATTAGCTTTCAGGGCCAAAAGAAGGTTTAATCTTGCAATATGCTTGCGGCTTTCCAAGGAGAAAGGGTCCCACAACAGGGATCAGGGAGGCCCTTTACAATCTCTCTCTGAAATGAGGACAAGGGGAGATTAATTGGGCATAATGCTGAAGCAGAGGTGGAAATATGAGGCCTGAAGTGGTCTCAGAGGCCCTCAAGGCCTACCTGAATGTGTACTCAGTATTTCCTCTGCTCAGCGCAGCCATGGGAAGTCCCTTCCTCTGTGATGATGTATGTCACCAGCCTGCACATCCTCCCGGGGCCTGCTACCCGCGTCTTCGGCACCCCCTGACAAGTCCCTACAGACACATAGCCTTTACTTCCTCCCTTGCAGTACATCTTTATATCCCAGATCTTTTCCAGTTTTCACAAGACACATTTAACATGGTTTGTCCTTGTGTCTCTAAAGTGCGGCTGGTCTCCAATACTTGGAAAAACGAATGCAAAAGAAAATCCCTTCTGGCCTCCAGTCTTGAGCTTGGGTTGTGAACTGGAAAATCCAAGGTATGGGTGAAGGAAGCGTGCGATGCTCTCTTGCCCACTTATGCCCACAGCTGTCCAGCATGCAGGTGTACAATGGCCTCCCATCATTATTTGTTTGCATATGCAGAGCCGGGGACAGGTGGTCCAGCCATTATCTATCTGCTTAATATGCATCCTCAGTATAAGGTGATTCTGGGGGCTGAGAATGCGGCTCACTGGTCCCCAGCACCGACTTCACTTTGAATGGAACAGTGAGGAGTAACTAGGATAGGACTCATCTCTGCTTCTTTCTGGCAGGCCTTAGCATCTGTGAGGTTGGACTCTGGTGTGACCACTAAACTTCATGGGAGGTTCCCTGAACCAATGTATCTTCTTGGTATCTCAGGAGGAGCAGATGGAATAGAAGGGATTATTTAAAATTGGGGAAATGTTACATTGGTTGATGAAACCAAGGACAAACATCCCACATTCTCTCTCACATGTAGACCTGACTGTCTAGTTCTTACATGGTGCATGTATGTGGGGTGAGTGTGTGTATGTGTAAAAGCAGAACAGAGTCCATGAGAGGAAGAATAGAGGAGGCTTCGGGGGACAAAGGGTTTGGATGATATGGAAGTGGGAACCCTGTGGTGGAAGGGCCTTGTGTGGAGAGGTGGGCTGTGAGGTGGGAGAGAAGGAGGCAGCAAGGAGAGCATTAACCACAAACAACAGGCACAACTATCTCCCAAGATGGGGCTGTGAGCTTCTCTGTGGAGAAAAAATAAAACACCGTTCCATAATGTACGAAATTCAGAATTCTCCATAAACTGACCAAGTTACCACCAAGGCCTATGTATAGACACAGGAGAGCAACAGAGGCAATCACGGCAATCACTTAGTTGATTAGAACTATCCAAGACTTTAAGTGAGAAAATAACTGTAGGAGTTAAATCCCGCTGCTTCTGAGGACATCCTTCTGAATGAAGCAAAGGGATTAAATGGGGGTTGTGCAAACAATATGTAAAATGCACTTCTGCATCAAGTTAATTCCAAATAAATTAGAATGTTAGCAACATTTGGAAGCCGCGTACGCCGCCATCCTGCTGGAGCCGCTGCACGTGCCAGGAGCCGGTCCAGGCCACAGTCAATTCATTTGTTTTTCTCTTTGATGCCAACACATAATAAGCAAAGCCTTAAAGACATGTTTAGCTATTAAAAATGCTCTCCATTTCTTGGCCAGAAAGGGGAGGGCTGATTCACAGAAGGGAGGCCTTCTGCGAGACCCTGGAGTTGAAGGTCTTGTCACCCGGTTTCCTTTGCCATCAACAGCTTCCTTTATCTCCAGGGCTGCCCAGGCCTTTAGTCAAGTTCCGTATTTCCATTTAAAAGGCCAATATGTGCTAATGAAAATAAAATCCCATCTGTAAGAAAAGAAATCCATGTTCAAAGTCTCAAGGCTGCCGAATATTTCCACAAGGAGAAATCAGATGAGAGCCCCCTTTGCACACCTGACCCTTCAGTCTCCGCCAGCAGAGCTCGGACAACGGAAGGAGGTTGTGAGTGGCCTCCTGTCCAATGGGCCATTAATCAAAGGTTGGTTTTCCTTATTGCTCAGGTTTCAGTCTAGCACAGGAAGCCACACTCTGGGGTGTTCCATGCCCTTATTCAACAGTGTTGAAATGGCCGTGGTGGAGTCTCAGCTTGGTGAAGCTGATGTCTATCCGGAGTGTACAGCCTTGCTTTGCAATGTGTCTATCTTTTCGTGCTGTGTAGATGCGCAAAGCTGCTGGGTGCTAGCAGGCTTCTTAGCTGGAGTCCGATGTCTTGATCTCAAGATGCAACAGCGGGTCCCTTCCCAGCTTCTGTGTGGCCTTGCCTGTCTCCATCTTGGAATTTATGTCCACACTTACCCCATACTTGAACTTCCAACATATGATATTTATCTTAGATGCAGGTTGATTTTCCTTTAAAAGGAAAAAGAAAGAAAGAAAGAAAATGGGAGTTTAGCCAGTAAACTCATCCTTGGCCTCATTGCAACCCACATGGACGTCACTGCTGTCATGTTTCATGACCAGAGGCCTGCAGACATCCCAGAGGCATCAGAGCTCACACCATTTTCTGTTTCTTACATTTATTTGTTTTAGAAACACCTCTCTGTGTGTGGTGACCTGCAGATCCTGGAGCACCTTCTGTGTGTGTGGTCACCTGCAGATCCTGGAGCACCTGCTATGTGTGTGGTCACCTCAGATCCTGGAGCACCTKCTGTGTGTGTGGTCACCTCAGATCCTGGAGCACCTTCTGTGTGTGTGGTCACCTGCCGTGTGTGTGGTCACCTGCAGATCCTGGAGCACCTTCTGTGTGTGTGGTCACCCGCTGTGTGTGTGGTCACCTCAGATCCTGGAGCACCTTCTGTGTGTGTGGTCACCTCAGATCCTGGAGCACCTTCTGTGTGTGTGGTCACCTGCTGTGTGTGTGGTCACCTGCAGATCCTGAAGCACCTGCTGTGTGTGTGGTCACCTGCAGATCCTGAAGCACCT
>LOJH01003957.1:23327-39027 GCA_001685095.1 Ellobius talpinus
ACACACACACACACACACACACACACACACACACACACACACACACACATAGGTTGGCTCCAAGTAAAACCCAGACTACAAGGTCTCCAGCACCAGGCAATCCTGGTAGCCTCTGAGAAAGGATGCTTCAACTCAAAAGCAAGGAAACAGAGCAACAGACCGTTTCACAGATGGGGTGGGGGGAGATAGGATCTAAGGAGAAATAAATGCTTAAAGGGGGGCCTGGGGTAGATACCCAGCACAGATCAAGGGCTCAGAGAGCTCAACATGACTTTGAAAACTAGGCCTCAGTGAGACCTCCTTGACATAAAATGTGCGGTTTAAGTCATGTCCAATGCTAGGTTTTAATATCCATCCCCACTTCTGAGGTTGTGCCCAGTCAGGTAACAAACACACTTATGATCCCTCTACATCTCCTGCTGTGTTTTCCTCTCCCTCACCCTCCCTGTATGGTCCAGGCAGCTGCAGGTACACTTACTGCCTGCCACTGAAGTGGACTTGCAACATCTTGTTGTGGTTAATTAACTGGGCCTTCTGTTTCTCTGACTCCCATCCCTCGGGGCACTCATTCGGTTCTTTAACATCCAGTCAAGATTGAATGTCTCATGAGGTTATTCCTGCAAGGTGCTGAGCACTGTTGTAAGGCAGCAAATGATAACCCATGTCTTCATGACTGCATGCAAAGTTCTGCTAGCCAACGCTCATGAAGCTGGGGTCAGCATGGTGTGTGTGTGTGTGTGTGCATGCGCGCATGCACAAACCTATGTATTTGCACATGGGTGGCTATGTGTGTGAAGTTCAGGAGTTGGCATTGACTGTCTTCTTTCTCTTTCCACCTTAATTTTTGACATGAAGTCTCATTGAACCTGGTCTCCACCCGCTGTCTAGCGTGGCTGACCAGAGCCCCAGAGATGCTCTGTCCAATCCTACCCCAAGCCCATGGTTCTCAATCTGCGCATCACGACCTCAATGATAAATGTCTGTCTCCAAAGATATTTTCATTAGTATTCATGACAGTAGCAAAACTAAAGTTATGAAGTAGCAACAAAAATTGCTTTATGGTTGTGGGGGGGCACCACAGCATGAGGAACAGTATTAAGGGGTCACAGCATTAGGAAGGTTGAGAGTCACTGCCCTAAGCTAACATTACAGATGTGCCACCATGCCTGGCTTCTGAGTGGGTGCTGGAGACCAGGGCTCAGGTCCTCATGCTTAAGGAGAGCCATCTTCTCATCTGAGCCACCACCTCAGCCCCTGATATGCAATTTTATGCCATAACCTAATCTGGACATCTCATAAGGGATCTGATACTTCTGCCTAGTTTAAAATTTCAAGTTTTATATTGGGTGCCCCACTGGGTCAATTTGCCTGAGCTCTCAAGTACAGAACACTGCTGTTGACATATAATCCTGACACCCTTATGTTGTCTTTGCTGCCCTTTCAAAAATCAGCTGTGTGTGAGAGATAAGGCACTGTATGGACATAGAGCATCCCCTCACATGACACAAAGCACATCGGGCACAGCCACCCCTCTTCTACCTTGCTGTCCCTCTCTTTCCTCTTCCACATTTATGTCAGTTTGCTACTCCAGTTACTTCCAGAAACAAAAGACAACAGGGAGGATCTACCTCGGATGACTTGCTTGTTTTATGACTTAGCGTTGCCACGATCTCCACTTTTAGACGTTTTCCTGCAGGCTTCCCAGTTTCAGTCTTTGTGGTTGAGTAAAACTCCATGAAGTGTTTTGCGTAGTATCAACTTTACCTGCTCTTCTGTTGATGGGCAGCTAGATTGGCTGCACAATTTGGCTCTTCCCAACAGTGTGATATTAAATACAGGCTTGCAGACGTGTCTGGTAAGCTAATCTTGACGTTTGGATGTGTCCTTAGAAGGGCACAGCAGGATCTCATGAACGGACATACTTATTTTCCTTGAGAAAATTCCATTGGCTCTTGCAGCTCACAACCCCACGGCATGGAGTTGTTTTTCTCCACAGACATTTGTGAACTTAACCCTTAGTGCACTGGTTCTCAGCCTTCCTAATGCTGTGACCCTTAAATACAGCTCTCATGCAGGGACCCCCCCAACCATAAAATTATTTTCATTGCTGCTTCATAACTGTAATTTTGCTACTGCTATGAATCGTAATGTGATACTGATCTGCAGAATATCTGATATGTGACCCCAATGAAAGGGTCATTTGACCACTAGAGGCTCAAGACCCACAGGTTGAGAACCATAGTGGCTTTCGCTGTGAGGAAGCTGTTTCATCAAAGGCCATCCCACCAGCTCTGGCTGACTTTTGGAGTCCTGATTAGAAAGTCATTCCTCATTCCTGCATCTGGAGGAGTTCCTGTTTCACTTCCCTGGTTTGGGTGTTTCAGGTCATACACTAAGGCATTTGCACTCACTCAAGCAGGGTGTGCATAGGGTAAGAAACTAGCACTTGATGGTAGCCCCCTAAGTGTGGGCACCCACTTCCCCCACACCAGCTGTTGAAGAAGCTGTTGTTCATTCACTGTGGGTTTCTTTTCTTAAGCTGTCTGACCTGATACCTGGAGCTGCATTCTCTCCTGTTGGTCTGCTTTTATGGTATTTTATACGTCTTATGCAGTTTCTAACACGTTGGCTCTGTAGTCTTTCTTTTTTTGTCAACACTTCTTTTGCTCAGGATTTCTTTGGCTAGTCAGGGTCTTTTATGTGTGCGTATTAATTTTAGGATGATGTCACTGACTTTGATGGAGGTTACAGTGGATTTGTATCCAACTCTTGAATATTTTTCTGATTTTTTTTTTCAGTTTCCAAGTTTCTTCGGTCTTCCAGTGTCGCTCCAATACCACTACTGAGGTCAGGGTGTATTATCTCTCTGATTTATTATGTCTTGATGTAGTTTGGAGCCTGACTTTTATATTCCGTGAAGATTTGAAGCAGAATGTGGAGATTTCTGCCAGAAACACCTGCTGAAGTTTTGATTCAGACAATGCTGTCTCTGGACCACTATGACACCATCATGATGCTGAGCCTCCAACCGACACATAAGGTAAACCATTGCGATTTCAGATTTCTTAAAGTTCTCAGAAAAGTTACATGGTTCCCAGGATCCGTTTTTCTCTCTTCATTTCCTGGTCTATAAATGGTATTTTTATAAATGGTATTTTTATAAATGGCATTGGTATTTGTTTTTTAAATTTTTGATTATTAATTTCTAGTATATAGAAACGCAATTTTGTTATTTATTTATCCCAAAATTCCCTAGTTTCAGTTTTTGGAAGATTCTACTAGGTTCCATGTACCCATTTAAAAAGAAAAGCTAAGCATAATTTTACTTTTTTTCTCATTTTTCTTTGTTTATTGCATTGACTAAAATCTCTAAAAGTATGAGGATGGAGCAGGAGTATAGTGGGGAGAATCAGCACGCAGGGGAGGGTGTCGCTCCTTCACAAGGTAAGAGTTTGATTTCCAGAAGCCACACCTGACAGGGACAGCTACCTCTAACTCCAGCTTCAGGGATTTGATGCCCTTGTGTGTGAGTTCACACACACACACACACACACACACACACACACACACACACAGATGAAATAAATAAATCCTTTTGTTTTGTGTTTTACATGTGGCCATAGCTTTTTCCATTCTTGGAGGATGTAGTAAGTCAATTACCATTACGTAAGGTATTAGCTATAAAAGTTTTACAGATGTTTTTCTTTTTTTAGTTGAACTATACCTTTCAGCCTCTCCCCTTCCTATAGATTTTTTTTTACTTTTGTTGATGTGTATATATGTGTGTTTGTGTGTTTGCTATGTGTGCACCAAATCCATGTGGTCACCCAAGGCTTCATAGCTCTGTTGGATCTCCAGGAGCTGGAGTCCTTGTGACCTGCCTCATGTGTGTGAATGCTGGGAGAAGAACCCAGGTCCTCTGTAAGTGCCCCACAGACTCTTAACCACTGAGACATCTCTCCAGCCCCAAGTTGCCACAATGTTTTAGGACCAGACAGATAATGTATCTTCTAAGTTCTTCCTCGCTGAGAATATTTGCACCTACACTGATAGGGTTCAGGCTACACAGGTAGGGTCACAGCCACGCTCCACCCCTCAGTGAGGATGGCTGTGAAGCCCAACATATCCATGAAAATACGGCTTCACACAAAATTGACATATATGTTCCTTCCAAACCTCCCCTCCCTTGGGTTTCCTGAAAGCTATCCCACTAAGCCAAAATCAGCCGGCTTCCAGTCAAGGTGAGCACTGGGCCCTGTTGATGGAGGCTGTCCTAATGCCTTTTCTCTTCTTGTTCTTGATAAGTTTTGCTAAATGACTCATCTATTTCCAGAAGCTTCCTAAGATCACGTGTGTTTCCAGCACATACACAAGATGCATGTGAAGCAAGTGGAGACAATCTAAGGACTCTGTGCACACACTGCCAGGTAGAGCACCCGGGTGAGGTTAATCTTGCTTGACTGGGCGTGCAAACATGACATGACATTGGATAGTTTTCATACACATTTACACTGAAGAACAACCCAAACTACTCCACCCAAGGAGTGCCTGTGGCAGCCCCTCCCCTCCCTATCCCCATGTCTTGATCTTGTGCAAGTGAACATTTATGTATTTTGATGACCATTTTCATAGCTAGCTCAATACCTTTTATTTCTATTGTGATTGAAGTCTTATTTGCAGTTTTTTGCAATTACTTCTACTCATAAATACATATACAGTGTACATGGAGATGGCTCTGTTTCCTGACCACCTAGACCTGAAGCTATATTAGACACAGAAGCTATATTAATTACAACACTGTTAGGCCAATGACTTAAGCATATTCCTAGCTAGCTCTTACATCTTAAATTAACCCATTTCTATTAATGTGTGTATCACCACAAGGCTGTGGCCTCCTGGTAAATGTTCCTGCATCTTTCTCCTTCAACAGCTACATGGCATCTCCCTGACTCCGCCTACTCTCTCCCTATATCTCTGTTCAGATTTTCCACCTGGCTTTATTCTGCCCTGCCATAGGTTGAAGCAGCTTTATTCATCAACCAATAAAAGCAACACATATACAGAAAGACATCCCACATCAGTGTAGCATACAATGTATATCATAATGCATGCATGCACATAATTATATTTATATATACAGACACAGATGTACCTATATCATATAAAGACAGATGCATTTCTTTATCTGTGTACAGATTTCTTCACTTACATTCAACACGAAGCAGAAGTGAGCCAGGTCTGCAGGCCTCCTTGCTGCCTCTGTTTTGTTATTATGCAAACACTGTTTTGTGATGTACATTTTTTTAAATTCTAAGTTTTCTGTTGAGTTGTCATGCTGCTGTATTACTTTGAAGGCTTGTGATTCTGAGTGGGAAGATACATGAGAATTTGCACCTGGGTCATATGTCCAAAAAGAAGACAGGGACTAGTTATAGATTTTTGGATTTTTCACTGATGAAGAAATTGGTTAAATAAGAGTAGTGTACTATAGAAGTTAAATTTGGCCTATATACCTCACTGTAAGTGTGCTGATTAACTCAATTACTTCTATGGTACTGTGATAAGACACCACAACCAAGACAACTTGCAAAAAAAGTGTGTGATTTGGGGCTTACAGTTTCAGAGGGTTGTAGAGTCCATGGTGGCAGGAGCAGCTAAGAGCTCACATCTGGATCTATGAAATGAAGTCAGAGAGAGAAAGGGGGTGCTGGGGATGGTTTGTCTTCTGAAATCTCAAGTTCACCTCCCCCCCTCCAGTGGCACCACCTCCTCCAACAAGACCAAACCTCCAAATCCTTACCAAACAGTTCTACCAACTGGGAGCCAATGGGGACCATTCTCATTCAAACCGCCACACTGGTCTAATAGCTGTGGTTTTTATGAAATGAATATTTAATCAAGTCACTGAACCAGTAGAATCTCCCTCTGAAACGATCTGAATGGCTGGGTTTCTTGAAGATAAGCTACAGTAAATATTAAACTTGACTTTGGGTTCAATGCATTAGATTATCTTTTTGAATGCTTCTAACTTCTGAATGAAGACAAGGATAACTCCCAGTAATAAAATATTCTCCCAAAGGAATGTGTGGAATCTTAGACATAATATTGCAGTTGAAACCACAAACATTTCTCTACACCTTTATTTAAAACGCACAAATTGTTACTTGAGAATTTGAAAGTGGACACAGTTAGAGGATCATTTTATCGGCATTTGGAAAAACAACAGCAACAACAACAAAATAATTGCAGGCAAACTCTAAATCTTGGCATTAGCCAGAAAGGGAGAGAAGTAGAATTCTTCTTTTTGAGGGTCAGAGAAAGAGACAGGTTCAGCAACAAAAGTTTGTGAGCCTCTGCCTGACAGAAGTGAAAGGGGGTTTCAGGAAAGGTGAAAGTTCAGTGTGTCGGAGAAAGCATGCCAAGCTGTAGCCTGTGTCCAAGAGAAAAAGGGAGAGGAAGAAAAGGGATGAGTTAGAACTTAGAAAATCAGGCTGTCTCAGCCAGGCCTGTGGAGGGAGCTCTGAGAAGAGCAGCAAGCTGGAGGGCTGATGGGAGGTGTGAACAAATTATTTCACCCATGGGATAATTATTCCTCCCATCTCCCTAGCGTCTCTCTGGTGAGTAGGTCTCCTGAGGAGTGGTGTTCTCCCGGGTTATAGACAGGGAAGCCCAGTTGGATTAACTCTTGATGAAGGAGACTACATGGCCCTGTGTTCTGTTCTTTGAAGGGGTTGGACTATCACTCTACTGACTCTATCAGCTATTCAACAGGAGTTGCTGACAAAAAGCAAAGCAGTATTGGACGTTTGAGAATTTGGCTCTGTTGCTACTGCTACCAAAGGCTGGCCTGAGTTTTCAGAGTCCCTTGACCACTCCCAGTCATACTGTGCTGAGTTAGTTTCTCGGTTGATCCCCATGCTTCAGCGCCATGTGTAATGGGAAAGGAGGGACACTGAAAGACTTATGTATTCCCGTGAAGCATGGCTGCAGACCCACAAGGCCTGTTTGCTGCCTGTTGGGCACGGTAGATTTCCTTGTGCGGGTGAGCTGCAGGTTGAATGAGTTGTGTTTTGCACTGAACCCCTTATTTAATTGAAATAACATCTGACAGAAAAACTATAATTATTCAGACTTTGGTAGACATTTTCCGGAAAACAAAGCAAGTGGTTCTGACACTTGGAGTAAAACAGCTGTCAGCATTTGTTGCCAAGGATAAAATTTGAGTCTCTGAGCTTGCGCTTGACAGGTTCTCAATACACAAAGGCCCTTTCGGGTGAGATTGGTGATGTTATTAATAAAGGCAATTTTTGATATTTCAGAATCAAATGTGTCAAGATTTGGAATATCTGAAAAACTCAGTGAACCATTACTTTTTAAATGACCACTGCCGATGTTACAATTTTATTCATGGATAAAAGTTGCGTCATTCAGAGGACAAAACAGACTACTGGATTTTAAAGCTATGGAACACGAAAAATTGATTTATTTGTTTTGGGTTCTACATCACAAGAAGCCATTTCTTGTATAACTGAGGAGCCTCACAAAAGCTCATCATTGCAGGAAGTTGTCATTGCAATGTGTCTCTCTTTGCTCTGAGCCTGGTTGTCTTCGTGCATACCTCAATCACAGGAGAATAAATACAGAATCAGAGAAAAGATATAGGCATGTTTTAGAAATCTGGGAATCTGGGATTGAAAGGTGAGGAATACAAACACCCTCTCCTGTTGCTAGTCTGCCTTTCTCAAAAGTAATTTTTAGGGATTTTAAAAAATATCTATATAATTGTGTCTGTGGTGTCGGTGGGTGTGTGCCCATGGATGCAGATGCCTACAGAAGCCAGAGGTGTTGGAAGTCCTGGAGCTCGAGATCCAGGCAGTTGCAGTCTTCCTGACATGAGCTCTGGTCCTCTGTAGCAGCCGTGAGTGTTCTTTACCCCTGAACCATCTCTTCAGTCCTCCACATTTTTTAAAAAAACAAAACCACCTTGTTAAGAGGCAGAAATGCAGCTTGATGGAAGAACATTTGTCTGAATTTGATTCCCGACAAAACAAAACAAATTAGTTAATTAACTCATTTCAATATGAAAGGTATTTAATTCAGCTCATTTATGCTAATTTAAAATAAATAGCAAGATAGTCTGAATTTTTTTTGGATTCTATTTATCAAACACTATTGCTGTATATAACTTACATATATAATAAGCCACATCCCCCCCGAGTTTTTTGAGGTATAATTGACAAGCAGAAGATACATGTGACTACAGTTTACACCTGAGTTTTGTATATGTGGACACGCTGAATCTCCCATTCTATGACTCTCTCACACAGCTCCTGGAAGTTATCAATCCAGCCTTTCCTCTGTGAGCTTCTTAAATTCTGAACATAAGTGAAACATTGCAGAATTCCTTTCTATGTCTGGTTTATGGCACATAGTATCGTGCCCTCCAGGTCCAGTAACATTGTAATAACAAGGCTCTCACCCTTTTCAAGTCTCATTTGTGTTCACTGGTGTGTCTGCTATCTCCCCACTGCCTTGTGGATACATAGAATGCCCGCTTCATAGCTAAGTCTCTGAGCAATATCACAGTGACTACGGGAAAGTAGAAATTTCTTTAATGTATCCATTCCCATTCTTTGTATAACTCTAAGTAGAATTGCTGAGGTATATGAAAGCTCTACTTTTAACATCTTAAGAACCTTCACTTCATTCCATTTATACCTAGAAAGAGTGAGATACGTTGACTACAGCTCAGGGGATTTGGTTCTGGGCTCTGTACTCCTTTCCACCTGTCTCTGCACCGGTTTCTTACGTAGGTGTCCTCCTTCTGAAGGTGACAGAATAGAGGCTGATACAGATCCTTTGCCTTCCTGTCCTCTCTTAGACTCCGATGCAGTAGTTAAGTGAATTAAGAAGAAGCCAGTTTCTCATGACTCTAGGGCTTAGTGTCATTTCATAAGGGAGTAAATGCCAGCATGACTTTGGCGGAGAACTGCGTGTCCCCATCAGGCTAATCGTCGTTAATGCTAGAATGTGGCTCGTGGTATTAGCTGGGTGCTCAGAGAGACTGTGGGTTTAATTCAGAAGCATTATGGAGCATTAGGAGGCAATATGTACAGAATTAACAATAACACCATATAAGACAACTCTACTCTTGTAGAGGCGAGCCTTTTCTAGCCGTGGAGCTCAGTCACCTGGAGGACCCACGGCAGTGACAGGGTGCTCTGAATCTGGGGAAGGCACATCAGGAAACAGAGAGCACATCTTTCTTAAGCTGTAGCCCCCAAGTCTCAGGGCAGGGCTCTGCTGGGGCCCACCATCGCTCCAGCCTTTGCCTCCTGACCACAAACGTTCCTCCAAATCTTGTTTCCTAGGAGACTCGTCATCTCGTCACTCCCCATGTCGTTGGTGGTCCCCATCTTCCTTCACTTCTGTCACACTGACTTCCTGTGAGCTGCCTGCCATTGTCACCCTGCGAGGCCCCTCCCTCCTCTGCAGCCCAGTAGCCTAAAGTGATCTGACGACTTTGCTCCCCATTGGTTCCCTTGTGTGCACTGTGAGCTTCCTGCTGCCAGGCACCTCATTATGTCCCCAGGCCTCTCCTGACTGGGTGTGGTGGGTTGGCAGACAGGACATAGGAACAGTCATCTCTGTGAGCTTGAGCTCTAGGGCGTCCTCTGTGGGGTCTTCAGAGTGAGGGGAACCGATGCCATCTAGGCCCCACCCCCTGTGTGTCTAAGGCCCCAGTGACTGACAGCTTGATTACCAGCTTCACAGCTACATGTAGTAGAATCTGCCAACATTCCTTTTCCTTCCCCTCTTGGTCCTACTGTATAGACATAAAAATTATGGAAGTGTCCTATTCAGAAGGAGGGGTGGGCAGTAAAGAGCTCATTTTTCCAGTCATTTCAGTACTTGTTAATGTTCACTAGAATGGTGGCCATTCCCTTATGTGTTTCTTACATACCACTATTCCCCCTTGATACTCTAGACTAATTGTAGATTTACTACATGAAGAAAGCTTCCTCCCCATGGAGCTTTTATCTTTTAGTATAATATCAAACAAGTTGATATAGTAATAGAACCTTAAAAATAAAAATGCCTGACACATTTAGATTCCTTTTAAGTCTATCATGTGACTGGGTTAGCCTGATGGTCAGGCTAAGACATCTTCCAATGTCAATAATGTTTCAGAACAAGACCGAAGTTCAGGGCGATGGTCTGCCTTGTTGGTTCTGTGTTCTTTCGCGGCTGTGGTGGCTTGTGATATATCCTGCATTATGCCAGGTCCCAGAACCCATTTCCATGAGTAGAGTAATTCTAATGTTGGGTCTCTGACTTGATGATTAATGAACACTGCTTAATCTGAGGGGGATGAAGATGCAGAAGGAAGGTGGCCACTTGTTGCTGTATTGCTCTCCTGGTTCCTCTTGACTGAAGACTGAGACCAGACTGAGGGAGCCTCGTCTCACACTTACTACCCATCATCCGTGACAGTGCTGGACAGCTCTGGTGGTCTGTGTGGAAGTCAGCCTGGAGCCTGGGAAGTGAGAAGCTGATTATCAGGGCCCTGAGAGAATGTATCACTGTTTCGTTGCTGTGCAACCTATAGAAGGAAACATTTAATTAGAATCCTGTTTATAGTTTCAGAGGATGAGGCCCTGACCCTCATGGCAGGGAACAGTAATGGCATTAGACCAGTAGCTGAGAACTTATATCTGATCAACAAGCCAAAGGCAGAGAGAGAGAGAGGAGAGAGAGAGAGAGAGAGAGAGAGAGAGAGAGAGACCTGGTATGAGATTTTAAAACCTAAAGCCAACAATCCTCCTATTCCTTTCTAAACAGTTCACTAACTGGAGACCTAACATTCAAACATATGAGCCTATGGAGGCCACTCTCGTTCACACAATAACAGGGACATCTAAAGCTGCTGGTCTGGGCTTCTACCACACCACAGGCCACCTTTGATGGCAGAAGATAAGCATTTTCTCAGTATGTGTTCTGTGTGGGGCGGCTAAGTTCCAGACTGATTTGTGACCTTCTCTGTCCCTCCCAGCCTGATCCTGTTCCCTGAATGTCAAGCACAGCTCTCAACGGAGAAGGAAGACATCCTTGGATGCTTGTTAGACTCGCGAGTAGTAATCTATGGTTTTTTTTTCTTTTCATAGACCTTAAAGCACTGGAAAAGGGAAGGCTTGCCACTGTATTTTATGGCAGACCCTTGTGATAATCAACACACATAGTGAATGGTGACAATTGCATTTCCTTTCTTATGCTAGCAGACTCTGGGTGGCAATTGTCACCATCCCATCCTCCCTTGCTTTTCACTATGTGTCAGGGAAGCAGAGGTGCTCCAAGGGATGATGTCACACTTGCCACGGTGTCGAGGTCGGAGTGAGGTGGCATGCTTCTTTCATTCCTTATGTTTGTACCTCCAGTCATTTGCAGATAGTAGCCGGACCCTATGAAATGCAAACACTCCCTTATTCTAAATGTTGGCTGTGACCTATTGAAGCCAGGCTTGGTGGACACAGTGCCTACAGGATTCCACACAGGACAAGACGGCTGGACACAGTCACTAGCCAGCAGCTGTAGGGAAATACTTATTAATCAGGCCTTGCCAGGAGGTTTGGGGTAGCTACCTGGAAAGAGTGTTCTGTTTCAGATGGCTCACATATGTGCCCAGTGCTCTCTGGGTGACAATTACCAAAGGAAGGGAGATGAACCTCTAAAGTAGGGGAATCACAGTCCAGTAGAGAGACCCTGATCATCTAGCAATGCTCCCAAAAGGTAAAACCTCCTGCAGAAACTGGTGGACAAGCTTGCCAGCTTCTACTATGGTGTTCAAAGTACATGAACGTGGCCTGGGATACATGAGTCTCTTGTCTGTCCTAAAAAGATCTTTTGGAGTCAGCAGAGTGGTTCCTTTCAAAGGGTCTCATTAGGGACTGATGGTGTTGAAGGGAGTTGAGAATTATGAGTTTCATGGCTACACCTCTGTTCTCCCTATTTATTCCTGGGATATATAAGTTTTACTTTTGATGACTCTAGTATTGTCCCAGAAACAGCAACATAGAGGTGATTGCTTCTGCAGTTAGTACCTCACTCAGTACATACATGCTTGTCCCACCTGAGTGACAGTGGCAATGCTTAGAATAGGCACACAACATCTTCAAAGGGTAGCTTGGTGAGGACTTAGTCACATTTTAGAGCTTGCATTCCTACTTAGACACCAAGCTAATTTTTAATGACTTGATTATTTCAGTAAATCTGCCACTGGGGAAAGTCACATACCTAGTTTTAGAAAAAGTCAGTTTGTTCATGAACCAAAATTTTCATTTCTTCTTGAAAGTATAAAGAGCTACAGAGCCTGAAAACTGTCTGATGTTCTCTATTTTTTGGTTGTCACCAGCACAAAAGCTTGGTAAAGAGTTTTGCTATGACTGATTCATCAGGGCAGGAGGTGGGAGGTTCTGGGTTCATCTGATGGATTGCTGGCTGGGTGACGCCCCTGAGGTTATTTGTTGTCTCAAGGAGGGTTTAGTATCACTGAAAACTTATTTTGATGGTTTGAGGTTGGTGTGGCCAAGGTAGAAGGAGCTGGCTTCCTGAAAAATCCTTCATTTCAGCCTTCATTTTCTGCTTAAACTGGGCTTTATTTCAGTTAGGATAAAAGATGTAGAAAGGAAGTGAGGGAAGAAGAAAAAGTCAGAGAACGCAAGAGAGGAATGGAGAAAAGAGGGATGGAGGGAAACCCAGAAGAGAACACAGCTGCTGGCCAACAGAGCTGATGTCATAAATCACAGATGTTTAGCACAAAGCAATTTAAATGTAAGAGTGGCATGAACTATTTTATCTGCTTGTTGGCAGCCACCAGGCACAGTGGTGTTGACTTGTAAGCTTCCTTTCTTTTGTCCTTCCCCCATCCTTCCTTTCTTCCTTCCTTCCATCTTTCCTCCCATCCTTCCTTCCTCCCTCCCTCCCTTCTTTCTTTTCTTCCTTTCATCTTTCCTTCCTTTCTTCATTCCTTCCTTTTATTCTATTTATGTGTGTGTTGGTATGTGTGTGTTATTGTGTATGTATGCTTCGTGTGTGTGAATGTGTGAATTGGTACATGAATGTCTATATGCGTGTATGTGTGGTGTGTGTTGTGGTGTGTTCTTGCTGCATATGTGTGAATGTGTGTTAAGTATATGAATATGTGTATGTGTGTGTTATGGTGTGTGTGTGCTGTTTATGTGTGCATGTATGTGTATAGATACTTGAGTGTATGTATGTGTGTGCACGCTGTGTGTGTGAATGTGTGTTGGTACATGAGTGTGTGTGTATGCATGTGTGTGCTTGTGTGTATGTGGCAGTCAGAGAATAAACTCAGTTTGTTACTCCTCAGGATCTATTCACCCTGTTTCTACTGTAAGTGTGAATGTGAGCTATACACCATGTGGGCACACGTGTGTCCAGGTGTTCTTGCCTTGAGTGTATGATGTGCAGGCATGTGTGTGCGACTGTATCTATATATGAATGCCTGTGAATTCAAGGCTGTAGGCTAGAAGTCAGCTTTAGATATCATCTTTTGCTTCTATTTTCCTCCCTGCTTTCTGAGACGGTTTGTCACCGGGATCTGGGTAAACTTTGCGTTGGCATGTGCAATCTACAATACTTATGCAGTGATATCTTCTAATGAAGCTATAGGCGAGGCCAGAGAATCCCAGGGATTTGCCTGCATCCACCTCTTAGGTGTGGAATTGTAAGCACACATTAGCACACTCGCCTGTTTGGTTTTTTAACCAGGGTTCTGGGGTTTAAATTTCAACTCTTTTCCTTGCATAGCAGGAACTTTTTCTACTCAGTCATCTCCTCAACCACTTTTACTATTTCTTGAGCAAGGAATTGAAACACAGGAGAAGGAAGATGCAAACACTTTGTACTTTGAGAGACAATGTTTCCTTCTGACATGATGTTCATGCTTTCTCTGTTGGAACTGGTGAAATCATTAATTTCCATTTCACTTGGTCAGATCTCCTGACACCTGCCAGTATGCATTCCTGGAGAGATTCTATCTCCTGTGCTGTGAGTGCCCATGTCTCCAAGGCTTCATACACAGGGATGTTTGCTTCAGAGTTGCAAGAGACAGAGAGGAGGGTGTTCCTTAGACATTGCACAGGGTTATCTGGGTGANATCTATCTATCTATCTACTACATACCTACCTACCTACATATATACATGCACACATACATACCTAGACAGACAGATAGATACTGCTTTCCCTTTCCTATATAAAATAAATAAATCTGGAGCTGAAGTCAAATTAAGTGGGCTGCTTATGTAGGATTCTGGCTGTCTCTTTTCCTTCTTACTTCTATATCACTCCAGAGCAATCGTATCCAAAAGAAACAAGAAGGAGTCTGGCAAATAGACATTATTACCTCTCTACATCTACCCAAGTTCTAGTCTACATCAGTGGGAGATAACAACAGCTTCTTACACAGGCTCAAGGCCAATCATAAATACGTGAACAAGGCTCAGGTAATGTTCAGTCACAGGAAGTACCCAGGGAGCCACAGTTGGGTAGGAACAGGAGACTGCTGCTCTCATGGAGTGGACATGAGCACACATATAGGAGAGAGCATGACTACCCATGTTAATCCCCAAGGAACTACACACCATCTCGCATAGAGGAAGCAACCTTGCCTGGGGTGTGGACCACAGGTTTCTTTCCAGACATCCACTTATTCCTATTCAATGTGAGTTTTATTCTAAGTGATAAATCTTAACCTCTATAGGGACAGTCTTCTCTGTAGCTTTGTGTAGCTTCTCTGTAGACTTGTGAAGGTGACAGGCTGGATCACGTGAGTTAGCTGCCATATCAGGGTGCTTTGCTCACTATCACAATTCCATGTATTGTGATATTCCCTGTATCACCTAAGTGCCAAGCTGTACCAGATAAACTTATGTGAGGCTGTGATGCTCACAATCACACATAGTAATGCTTTTCACTGAATGTGTTCTCATGGTCCAGCAGCAAGTGTGCACCTTAAGCCAATGCTTGATGTTGAGTTAGCATGGTGAACGCACACAAGCAAATGTGCTGTCAACGGAAGGCATTCCTTCCCAAGTGTATATCCTTACACTGAAGTCCAGCCTTGCTCTTATCACAGGCAGAGCCTGCTTTCGTCGTCATCACTAGACTCAGTCGTGACACTGTCTCCACCTTGTCTTGCTTCCCTCAAGCCCAACGAGCATCTGCCCAATACCCGATCCTGCAGTCGGCCTTCCCAGCAACTCCAAGTCCTTCCTGCTGCCTTGTGACCATCCTCACCACTGCTTTGCCTAGTGAGCCACTGAAAGGCCATGGTTCACTCTACGGTTCCCTTCTACACAAGTTCTATAATCCAGAGTGAACATTCAAATTAATATGTAAATAGGGACACGAATGAACCTCTCTTAAGATTGCCCACTTTTTATGCCTTAATGCTTTTTACTGCTTTTTCCAGAATGTCCACATTGCCTTCATTCTCTGGTTTTCTCCCCAGCATTTCCGTCTGGTCCATGGTCTGGCTCTCTGTGACATCTCCACCTTCTCTGCATCCCTCCCAATCCTTCTCTTTATCAGTGCACTCCCTTCATGCCATCACCTTTACCTGGGGGCCCAGGCAGGCTGTTCTGCCTTTCTGCAAGACACTTCCCTGTGAGGCAGGGGTT
>LOJH01003958.1:2855-21839 GCA_001685095.1 Ellobius talpinus
GAGGAAATAGAAGTTGTCATAAAAAAACTCCCTACCAAAAAAAGCCCAGGACCTCCTGGCTGTGATTTCTATCCCAACCCCTCCTCCTACCCTCTCACAAAGAGCTTTCTTCAGTGAGGAAAAGTCATTCTGGAGGAGGAATTAACACATTCTGGGGACAGAAAAAAAAGGAAGGGCTCGTTCTTCTCATGACTTGCCTCTCCAATCTCCAGAATTCTGGGTTTTGTTTTCTTCAGAAATATCACAGACTAAGAAAATGAGTTTATAGCTTCAGGTGAGTGAGGCAGGAAACTAAAACACCCAGAGTTTTCAGGCATGTGCACAAGAAACAACTACACTACAGTGTGAGCCACCCTGTGGCTTGGGGACCTCAGCTCCACAGACCAACTCCAAATTTGCTGAATTTTGCTCTGTGTGCAAGGGGCTTGCACAGTCATTCCAGTAGCAGAATAAGGATCTCAAAGTTCTACAGCAGCTTGAATGACAAAGCCTCTGGATAATGAAACCGTTTCCAGTGTGAACAGGAGGTTCACTTCACTAAGCTACTCAACACTGCCAACCGGCAAGAGTTGTTGTCTCTTACAACTGTCAACTGTCAACCTGAGATGGCGTTCTCCACCAGACAATTTTCAAAAATAATAATACTCCCACCATTACAAATAAGGGCATGGCTGTGGTGTGGTGGGTGTGTACCTGTAACCACAGCATTCAACAGGCCAAGGCAGTATAATTATTGTGAGTTCCAGTTCAACCTGGGATAAATAACAAGATGTTTGTTTTTTGTTTTTTAAATAAAGGAAACAAATGAGTCAATAAACGAGAGCATAGATCTCTCCCTTGTAATCTTAAAATTGGGCTGGTTTGGGGACTGGAGCTCAGATCTGATCATCCAAAGTCCTGGCTACTTTTTGTAGAGGAAACACCAGAGCAGAACAGAGCTCGGAGAGCTTCAGAGAGTGGCGGCCCCAGGACTGATGGGTCAAGAGAGGCAGTGGAGCAGCGGCAAACTGGCCTGCGCTTCCAGTCACGGAGGCTGTGTGAGAGAGATGAGGGTGTCCTGTTCACAGCAGAGCGCCTGCTTACGTAGCCCGAAGACATCACAAGATGGACACTGAATAAATTCACTCTTCATCTCTGAACTTCAACTATCTGAGCACTCAAATCAAGCAGAAATTCATCTCCTTTTGGGGGTGGAGAAAGGAAACTTAACTTAGGAAACTCAAGAGGTTCTCAACCCAAGTCCATTTGGTTTTGTGGTTGCTTTTTTCAGTTATATAGCAAGGACAATGTTCGGGAATGAGAAGAGCTTAAAAAAATAAAATAAAGTCTCTTGAACATACTGTGTGGAGAGGTAGCTCTAAGGTCTGCAAAGCAAGAAGCCATGCCTAGGCTTGTTCCATAGCACAGAATGTACCAGGAAACAACCACCTCAGCCCTCGTCTTTGCCCAGGAAAGTCATCAGATTGGAGCACAAAGGCCAGTCATTTTTCTTACTTTTAATGCTAATTTCAATGATTTCTGGCTTATTAGTGCCCAAAGTTCTCTTGTGAATTAACCACACGGGATATGTAGTTTTCCCGACATATTTCAAACCCATATGATACATTTTTAGGGCTATCTGTGTCTTATTGTGGAAACCAGGATGATTTCTGATTACAACCAGGGCTTACGATGGACTAGTGTGTGCTTCTGACAAGGCCCATCACAGCTCACCGGATGATTTACGATTACAACCAGGGCTTACGATGGACTAGTGTGTGCTTCTGACAAGGCCCCGTCACAGCTCACCTGCTGAGGAATTCACTCTTCCTAATGACAGTCCACAGCCAGAAGAATGGACAAGTCAGGAGGTGAGGGAGAGAAAGGCAGAGAAAGGGAAAGATACAGGGTCAGAAAGGCTGACATGGGAATGGGGAACTATCCACCCCAACATGCACTCATAGACATATTAGTAATAACAGCAGATGAACATAAATGATCGTTACATTTTACATTCAATCTAAGATTAGAGAGAAAAACTGAAGATTTTTTAAAAAGACTCATGAGACATGCATAGTTAGAAAATAAAGAGATTTGCTACAAAAGAAAAAACCTTTTACAAATATTCACCAATCAGAAAATAGTAATGATAATAATAATGAAAAACAAGATTATATTTATAAAATCATTTTTTCTCAAGCAGACAGTAGCAAATAGTATTCAAGAACTTAGGGTAAAATTTCCTATTCAAGCAGATGAAGAGGTGGCTCAGTGGTTAAGAGCACTGGCTGCTCTTAAAAGGGACCTGGGTTCCATTCCTAAAACCCACATGGCTGTTCACAACTTTTTGTAACTCCAGATGCAGGAGCTATGCCTTCTTCTGGAATCCTTGGGCACTAGGCCCACATATGGTGCACAAGAATACATGCAGGCAAAAGACCCATACACATAAATATCATTAGATCAACCCAGATTTGAGATGCCATTCAGTTATTGGATGCACAGCCCATGAAACTTTATAACAAGTTCTTTCTTATGCTAGGTCTTGCTCCCTAACCTCCCAGTAGCCAGCCATCTTACTTGTTCAAGCCAGGTGTTTACGCTTTTCTTCACCGGCCAAAGTCTTTCTTACCAAAGGAGCTTAAGTGAAACAAACACACCAGAGTTTCCCAAACCCACTTGCCTGTATGTCCATCTGGCCTCTTATAAGGAGAGGTTTTGCACGGAGCCTGCATACATTTGATGCCCACTCTTCTCTCTAAGTATCCCCTCCAATGAATGTCAGGCTACAATGAACCTTACAAATGAATGCTGTCACAGCATCTGTGTCTCCTGCATGGTCTGAACTTGTTATAAGAGCCCAAACAAAAAGTCATGCAGCTGTCTTTGAAGGAACAGCAGCTGCCATGAGCATTGTGTTTCTTAAAAATGTACAGCATTTTCCCCCCTATTGGATAAAAGGAACAATCAGGCTAAACATCCACTATTGTAGACCTCAAAATCAGAGCAAGTCAAAAAGATGGCTTGACAGTGACCTTTCCATATTTGCTGGAAACAAAAATACCACACAAGGAGGCTGTCATACCTTTCTTGGGCTTTCCTTCATTTAACAAAAAAAAGAAGAAAAAAAGGATAAAAGTTTCATTTGTTCTAAAGTTTACAAAGAACAGTTGACAAGATGTATTAAAAAAAAAAAAGGCAATGACCTCCTCTGCAACTTCAGGAGTCCAGGTCCTCAGCTCTCACCTTGTGAACTCAGTTCCTTTCAATGTTCCTGGACTCACATTGTCAGTGTTATGAGAACAGTACTGATTGAAAAAGGCTTATACTTACACCATCATCCTTGATATATCCGTTAGGAATAGCAGCAAAAGAATGGTGCACTTGAGTTAACTGTGTACATCCAAGTAAATGATGAAGTCTACTAAATTTGACATAATGAAAACACAGTAGATACAGATTTGTCCAGGCTGCAGTTTTAATTGCATTTGCTATTTAAATGCCATCAACAAGTGCTGTGGAAACAATTCTAAATGAATACATGATTCACCCCTCCTGGTCTCTCTGAGACACCCATTTGGGCTTTGTGTAAACTCCTGCCAATTTTTACCATCTGCTGTGGCTTGAAGAAATCTCATCCCTGGCCATTCCTCCTCTGGGTAGAAGAGCAGGCTGAGTTCCCAGAGAACTAGGATCAGCGCATATGACAGTATAGCTTCTTCAGCACCATCCCATCAGAGTCTCATAAAGCTCTAAGCAGGACATACTTCAGAAGTGCAGTAAAGCCTGAAGCTACAGTCTTCTCAAGTGCACAAAAGTCATGGCAAAGGACAACAAGAACACCAAAGATAAACCAGATAGTAGACTTTGCAGAGCCTATATCCATAATATGACTCAGAGGGTTGTCTTAGGTTCTTTTTACTAAACTATCCCATTATTCAAGGGAAAGGCAGATTAGGAAAGTAGACCAGAAATTCCCTAGCTTCATCACCTTCTCACAAGAACCTGGAAGCATCACACTGCAAACAACTCTCAATTTCATGGATCTACTCATTTAGTACAATACCCAGCTTTCCATGCTCTCCAATATACATATATATATAATATATATTATATATAATATATATATACACACACGCATTTTTTTCTTGGTACTGTGTTATGGAATATTAGTTTAAGATGTGTTACATTCATTTATGCTGTGGAACATTTGTTTAATGATGCAATGATGTGTTGCATTCTTTTATGTTGCATTTGTTTAACTCTGTGAAGCTGTGTTACTTTGCCTGCCTAAAATGCCTGATTGGTCTGCTAAAGAAGTGAACGGCCAATAGCTAGGCAGGAGAGGGACAGGTGGGGCTGCCGGGCAGAGAGAATAGAGAAAAGGAGGAGAGAAGGATGATGGGCCAGCCACCCAGTCCCAGTCAGACATGGAATAAGAGGGAAAGAACAGACAGGCAGAAACGGAAAGGGTAAAAGCCCAGAGGCAAGAGGTAGACGGGGTAATTTAAGAAAAGCTGACTAGAAATAAGGCGAGCTAAGGCAGGGCGTTCATAAGTAAGCATAAGCTCTGTGTGCTTATTAGGGAGCTGGGTGGTGGACCCCCAAAGAGCAAAGAGCTAATAGTAGAAAAAACCCACTACAGAATTGGGGGTAGTCATTTCTGATCCCCCCTTTCCTCTCCTAGTGCTCCACCTTTCCCTAAGTCACTGGAATACTGAGAGCTCATGCATATGCAAGATGGAAAAGTTCATGAATATTCAGAAAGGTCTCAGTCGCACAGCCAAGTCAAGCTTGGATGCCTTCCACTAGAGTGGGATACACATTTTTAAGGGCAGCCTATTAATATTACAGAAAAAATGGTTCAACAGAAAACAGAATTGACCTTCAAGTTAACAGAAATGAGTGGAAGCTAAAATAGACTTCTATGCTTATTGTGAATACTAAGAAATATTTTTATCATCTTAAGAAATTATAATAAATAAAATAGAAGTCTAACCAAGTATATTTTATTTAAATAGTATTAATATAAACCTCAAATGAACACTATAGCCTGCCTCAATCCTTTTTTGCTACCTAACCCAGGCTGACCTTGAATTCCTGAACCCTTCTGCCCCCCCAAGTGGGGAGATTACAGGCATATGTCACTTTGTCCAGCTTTATTAACTCCCAAACATTTCAAAGTTAAATAATATGCCATTCATTTGCATTCTTGGTATCTAGGACAAATCCACTGAAAAATTAAAGCCAATATAATTTATTGGTATAAACTATTGTACTACCAGAGTAACTTTATTTCAGTAAGTCTTGCGTCTGGAATGACATTTAGTAACTTCTTTCAGTCTCCCTTAAATGCTAACTGATAACCAAATTACACATGTAATATGTTGTTTCAAAGAACTCATACTAAAACCTAAATATACAGTCGAAGTGCTCAAGCTTATAACCAAAAGGCTCAAAGAAATTCTCTTCTGGGCCCATTAACAATGTCAATCCACTGACTCAAGTGAGGGGTCATTTAGCATAGTGTGCCAGCCACAGACAAGACTGCTAGTCTTGGTTAAGTGCCCTGGAAATTTCTCAACATTTCAGTGATTTCCCTTTTCTTTCTCTCAGTCAAATGGGAAGGTTAGTATTTCTTTCAAGGCCTTTCCAGTATGGAAGTTTGACTGAACTTGTATAAACAGGTGTGCAAACAGGGAAGTGTTACCTTATTACAAAGATGATGTCACACACATCCTTCCCAAAGGGCAACATACCAATATTAAAATTTAGGACATGGTTGATTGTCCCTCTACCATCCCCAACTTTGTTCTCATTGCCTCTCCCTGCGGAATTCTCAGGCTTCAAAGAAGACCATGACATGTGATTTAAAGGCCACATACCTCTGAGCATCCTGCGAGACTCTGAATCCTTCGTCATGGTTGCCAGCGAGTGGGGGAGCACACTGCCACAGCTGTTGCTCTGCCCCAGAGGCAGGTGAGCCTAAGAGAAGCAGGGGGAACACTTCAGGCAAGGTAAACTGAATCTCAAGTGGTACTCCAGGACGAGGGCACACTCCTGGTTTCAACCTCCTCTCTAAGGGCAAAGGGCCGAGATGGTTGGTCTTAAGTTCTAATTCTTGATGCCAAGTGGTAAAGGCTAGTCACCCACTGTCACTCTCAAGAAACTCTACTGCGGACTCAGTATCAACAGCAGTCCTCCGATGGCAACAATTCCTAAAGAGAAGATGGGCAGAGAAAGACACTGTCCACAGCCTCGTGAGAGCGACAGAAAGCTCCTCATGCAGAAGGTGCAGAGGGCAGGTGCACAGACAGGATGCATGCACACCATGCAAAACTGCAGAGACCAGCCATCCGTGCCTGGATGTTCCAGTTTCTCTCTATACTTAGCTATGCTGAAACCCACTAAGATCCACTGGCTTTAGCATGCTTTATTGATTCTTTGCTTGTTTGAGATAGGGTCTGACTCTGTAGGCCAGGCAGGCTTCCACTCATACCAACCTCCTGCTTCAGCGTCCCGAGTGCGGGATTGCAGATGTGCATCACCATGCACCGCTCTTATTCTTTTAAATTTCTAAATCTTTCAAGTGAATAAAATCCATTGAAAACACCAACTTGTAAAATAGATTACAATAAAGTTACTCTAAATATGGATATGAGAAGGCCTGAAAGTCTACCCCACCAAAAGCTTCCCTTCTATTCCTCTCTCTCTCTCCCTCCCCCTATTTCTACAGTAACCCTCTGAGCACGCCAGCAGAGGGTACATGTGTCATATTCTGACTCCTCCAGTTTCCAGCTGAGGGATCTTGGGCTGTCACTTAGCTTCTTTTCCCTCTTCTTCCTCAGTTTACCCACTACTAGGGTAGTGACGAGTAAGCACTTACATAGTGGTGCTAGGGTCACACAAAGTGCTAAGCCTGGTACCAGGCACGCAGATGCCACCTGGTAACTATTGAGTACTGTTATTCCTGAAGTGCAGGGTCTCTGTTCTGGGTACAGTCAGAGAATATCTGTCTTGTGAGTACAAAGTACCCAGCACCTGTACTGTGGTGGCCAGAAATACACTCTTGAGTCTAGAATGTGTAATTCCAAATACCCTCAGAATAGGACAGAAGAAGCAATTTGGTTACCATATCTGCCCAATAAGCAAATGTATCGGCATAGTATTCAGTTATTTTTGCATTTCAAAGGCTTTGCCTTTGTTGGTGACTATAACAGATGTTACAGAAAGAGAAGGCCTTGGCTCTTGTGAGTCCTACCTTCGGGGTGCTGCTTCTCCCCATGGTGGCACTGCTGAAGTGTGGGGGGACGGAAGGAGTGGTTTTCTTTCGAGGCAAAGTGTCACTCAGATAGAGACCTTCTTTGTGCTGCTTTTTCCTTTCTTCCAGACTCCTAAAGTGCTTTAAATGCAAATGCAAAGCAGAACAGCAAAACTTGACTGACTAACACACATCACTGACACAACGAAGAAGCAAGGCACTCAGAGGAGCTTTGGAAGTTGGATTTTGAAGTTTCTTTTACACTGACAGAGTTAGCTTTTGATGTGACTAGACAATGGAAATTATTTATTTCTACACCATGATATTTTTCTTTAAGAAAATCCACCTTTTACTTCTATAGTGCTGTTTACCAATTGCCAGAATGGTCACCATTGCTGTGATGGTCCCACTGGGTGGATAGAGGAACAGCAGGTGGACAAAGCAAGTTAGCGATTTCCCACTCCCTGTATCTATCTAGAGAGTTCTGTGTGGTGACACAGTCCCCAGTGAGGGGGACAAGAAGTAGGAAACGGAAGAGAATGAAGAGAATGGGCAATAACAGGAAAGCTGATGTAGAATAGTAACCCTACAATCATATAATACTTCAAGCCCAACATGAGGTTTTCATAGATGCCTTCCATCTAAGTTACTTCCATGTTAAAACCTCATGGCCAAGGAGATTCCATAGTAAGCTCTCATATTTAAATGGTCCAATAGACTACATCTTTCTTTCTTCAGTCAGATTTCAAAGGCAAGATTTTTACCATCTTAAAACATCCAAATTTTGCTTGATCTCTCTAAACTCCCCGAAATGTCTTGAGTAGTAAAATGACTTCATAATAAAGTGTCCTTTGGATAGATCACTTTAGTGCTAATCTCAGCCTTTTGAAATATATAAAAACTAATGCATGCCAGTGATATCTTGGATTTCAACTTTATAATAATTTATTTCCAGTAGCTAGTATTTATTCGGAGCTTCCTCCGAATTGCTGTGTTTGATGCTCCACATTCATGATCTCATTCGGCTCTTGTAACAATCCTGTGAGGTTGGTATTCTGTCTCTGTTTCATAAGTGAGGAATCTGGGTTGCAGAGACATTCAGTAAGTTTTCCCGAGGTCCTGCAGCTAGAAGGTGGCAGTTGGAATTCATGGTCAGAGAACCCACATCACCATGATACAACCTCAGTGTTTGGATGATTAGTTTCTGATTGCAGTTAGAAAGCAGAATCAGAACACTTTGTTTTCACTGGAGCAAATGGAATAAATTCCTAGGCTTTGGTTTTCAGAGTTTGATAAACTAAGTAAGACCCTCCATTGAAACTGGTCTGTTAATACTGGGCATAAGGCAACCAAAGGTGTTGTCTGTTCTGAATGAAGCTGCTAATGAGACCACCATCACATTAAAATGAAAGGTCTGTAATGCTTTCATTCTCCAAGTTCATCAGTTATTTAACTCAACTCTCTTTTGGTTCCTTTTTACATCAGTACAGGTGGCAGCAGCAGGAGACACAGGCCCTTCACAAAGGTACCAAGTCTAAGATGAACCTAAATCCTCTCTACATGATTGGTAGAAGGACTGGGGGAGAGTTGTAAAGTGCTTAGCAAATGTGGACACAGCACTGGAATGAATGACATGTAGCTTTGTGGCTTCAATAGTGTATAATAAAAAATGTTGTCACAACTTTTTAATGCTATGAATTTTATAGAAATACTTGTCAGCACATTGAGAAAGATGTGAGACAAGCCACGCTGTTTTGTTGAATGGGAGCTGAAAAGCACCACGATATGAAACAGGTCGAAGCTTTATTAGTCCCGGCACCCTTAGACCACTCTAAATATCCTTAAGATAGTAAGAAAAATGCTCTGCAGTGCCTTTCGAAAAATCAGCACTGGAAATGATGAAGGGACACCGCGTAAGTGATGTTGTTACCAAGGTGAAATCCCCATGCCCTGTCCACCTTTCTAGTTACCTGTTGCTCCAGCTGCTGTTGCCTTCTGTGTTTCTTAGCAGGCAGAGGAGGAGGTGTGTCATTTAAAGGGAAAGGATCGACAGATGTAGCCATGACTTCAGGCCAAGTGGCTGATGAAGGTTGAGTGACAGGATGAAGAGAAAGGGTGGAAGGAAACAGAAATCCAGGACAGACAGCTGCTCTTCGCTTTATAGGAGAAAGAAGAGGGATACACAGACCAGTGTGAGATGAGAGGACGGAAGAGACAGAGGCACAGAATCTGTGATCTCTTTGCTCGGACTTGCTGTGCATTGATCACAAAATCACAAATGATGTGCACCATCTTTCCTTTTACCCTCTTGCTAAAATCCCACACCGCAGGCCATGTGATCAGTAGAAGGAATTTAGGCTGCACTTCACTGGCCACTCCCAGGAACGCTTAACATGAAATGTTATGCTTAAAAAAGCATAACAATTAAAGCGCGATTCAATATTGTCAAGAAAAATAGACCACAAAACCCATCTGAGAAAGGGGATTCAAACCAATGAGTTTGAATGTAATTAAAATTAGGTTTGGTTAGATTGCTAAGACATTGACCTTATTGGCAATTATGTCTAGCCCCCATTATTACCACACATTTCATGGTTTCTAACATTTTTTTTGTGTAGAACAGTGTTCTCCCATCTCTCCCCCCAGTATGGTCTAATTCATAAACTCAGCATCATTCTGGCCCTCCGGAGCACATATATTCGTTTTGCTTACTTTCAGTGAACTGTGGGTTAATTTCTGACATGAGAAAAAGCAGTGAATGAATGAAACACATGCCCACACACCTCTGGACTCTGGGGCTGGCTCACCAGCACAGCCGAGGCAGGCTCAGTGACAGCAGCGTCAGCATCAGCAGGGAACTGAGTGGAAGGGGATAGATTCGTGGAATTGCCACATGGCTCATTAATCTCATTTACACTGATATAGCCCTAAAAGGAGGAATTCAGAAGTTAAACACAAGGGAAGCAAAAGCTGAGGCATGCGAGAGTATTAATGTTCCCAGTACAATGAGTTAGCTGAGCGCAGCACAGCCAGGTACCTGGGCACCAGGCAATGTCTCATTAAGTGAATGATCAGCAATGAAAATGGATTTGCAGTGCTCAATCTTGGAAAATATCATTCAAACTATTAAACATAATTTCCGCTGAAATCGATATGACCATACGATAAATGTCCAGAGGTCTCAGCATAATTCTGTCAATGGAATGGCATTATCTCTACACATGTATTGAACAATCAGATACACAATAGACAATGTGATCACTTACTCTCTGATTGATGAGTCTTTTCCACAAAATATGCATGATCTCTCTTTTCTGTCTTTGGAAAATTACAATGTCAGATTAAGTGGGCTGATGAACTACTGGGTTTTGTATCAAGAAAACGTTTATAAAAATAGCAACTTAGCTTTAGTGGGATTTAGTTTTGGGTATTTCAGTCTAGGAAGAATGAGAAGGATGACACTCTTAGCATTCATGTGTGTAGACACAGACCTTGGGCAGAGTTGCAGTCTACCACTGAGTGGTGCTACCACTCAAGGTAATTCCCCTATCTCAGGCTCTTGTTGCTAGGACAAAGAAGTTCCAGTTGTTCTGAACTCAGTAACCCAGTTTCATCTGTAGCTTAAAGAAAATGCCCATGAATCAAAAATCTTTGAATCAGAACTCTAATGTATCTTTGTGGAAAAGGCACTTAAAATGATTTTCATGGGAAGCAATTACACAAGTCAATCAAGATTTTTGCCACACCAATGAAACATATGAAGAAAAGAATAAAGCATATAAAATAACAGTCTTTTGAAAGTGAAAGTGGGATCATTCAGTTTGGCCTTGTGGTTCTATTTTTAGATCATTAATGATGGAAACACTAGTAAAGCGCCTCCATGCAGCAAAAACTCTAGCTGGAAATGAAAGCCTGCATGGACAACCCATCAATACAGCACAGCAGAGAAAGCGGGGGACGAGTGCTGTCAACCAATGTCCTAAAGTCTTACACAGCAGAAAGGGACACAGGTACTAGGTGATGCTTTATGCGGTTCAGCTGAAGGAAGGGATGAATTTGGCTGACCAGTTTCATTTTATCTGTGGTAATGGATCAGAAAGTAAGTTAACATCTCTGAGTTATTCTTTAGCTTGTCTGAGAGAAAGCTTTTAAGTCAGGCTTTGAAAATTCCCTTTTATGAGTCTTAGACCATATAGTTTAATTGTTTCAAAAAGTTTTCTCTGTCGATGTGGGTGCTCTGAAAAGAATCTGGTTATAAATTGATCACTCTTCAGAAGGAGGCTGGGGGAGAAAAGAAAGAGGAAATTGAAAGCAAGAAGATTGGGAATCGGGAAGTCAAAACATTTTACAAGTCAAGTCTTCTTGTTACATGTTAAGAACGTGCAGATACTAGACAGATGTGGTAGAGACACATGAATAGCCAAAAAGTCAGTAGATCTCTGACACCCAGGAGTCTTCAGAAAAAGCAAAGACCAACTCATCAACAGGACAGGAAAGATTTTAGCCTATCTGGGGAGTGACATAAAGGACAAAAGACCCATGTGATCTACTTGGTACCATAGCCCTCCCTCCTAAGTGCGCTTAAGGTCAACCTCCGAGTTGCCCTATAACCTACTCTTTTTCATCTTCACATACCCCGGCAAGAAGCATTAGCCATTCGCCACACCTGGAAATTGGGAACATGCATTGTTCTTGAATGTTCCTTTGTTGTCTCACCATATAATCCAATATATCAGCAAGAACTTTCAATTCTATTTGTAAAATACATATGAATCCAATCAACTTTCCATCTCACTGCCATTGCTGGAATCTAAGCTCTGGCCTGTACCACTGTAGCAGTTTCTGACCCAGTGGTTTCTGAGTGGCCCAGAGTGACCTTTACAAATGGATATCAAATAATGTCGTCTCCCTACTTAAAACCACTTAGCGGCTTCCCAGAACATGCATACAAGCCATGTTTCATTGACACAGCTCATAAAGCCTACTTCATGCCTCAGTGATCTTATCTTACACCTGTAAGTTTCATTCACAATCACATTCTCCTCACTGACCTTGCCAGTTATATGTTCCCAATAATGAAAACTATGAAATGGTATGACCTAAAAAAAAATCTGCTATGAAAATATTTTTCAAATGCTTCTAAGATACACACATTGTCGCACTTATTGTGATGAACATTTTATTTCATATATCTTCACATGTATGAATAAGTGTGCATGCACACGTACACACACATACACACAGTTTTCTAGCTATGAATTCCTCACTCTGCTTTCTTATAAGTAAAATCATTCTTTCTTTTGGTTAGGCAATTTTTTAAGGTAGCAACAACCCTTTTCCTTAGTTTATAAGTCATTATAGAGAAAGTGACTTTATTATTGGCATCATTCTCTTTCAAAGCAGAGTGAAAATATTTTATCAGTATAGCTCTGGGAGAGACTATCTGGGCAAGAGTGATACTGGGGATAAGAGGATGATTGTTAAAGAGTATGTATGGTCAATGCAAACAGGGGCTCCCATATGAAGGGAAAAGGTAAACCAAAGGGGGAGAAAAACAAACCATCTTCTCAAATTCTTGGGATCATTTGCATATTCTATAAGACTCATGAGAAAAAGAAAAAAGAAAAAGAGGGAGAAAGGATGAGGAAGGGAGAGAGGAGAATGCAAGACTCAAGGGACCTCCCAAAGTCACTGTCAAGACAAGCAGATGTGTCTTGACGCACAAAAACATGCATGTGCATTACACACAAAGATAACATCTAGACTCCTTGATGCATAAATAAGGAACGGCAAGAAACTTATCAAGTATTATGAGTTTTCCCAAGTTATTTAAGCTAAGGTTTTTGTTAGTTGATTTATACAAAACTGAGGTATATCTGACTTCCAAGTTGACATGAGTGGACTTAGAAAACTTACCTCTTTCAGAGTATTGGGGTTAATAGGAAATCCTTTCCCCCCAGTGAGGCTGGAATACTTCTTTTCCAAATGACAAAGATTCTCTTTTTCCTAAAGACATAAAAAAACTATTACGCTCGAGACAAACATAGAAATCCCAGACACACCCATTTCTATTTCCCTCCTTCATACTCAGTGAACGCTTGTCATTACAGTTCTCGCCTGCCGTCTGCTGATACGATGCATGAGCAATTTCCCAAACATATTCAGTTAGATAGCCCATCATTCGAGATGAATGGTGTCACTTTTACAAAGTGACAGTAGTCTTAAGGGGAAGACAGGATGTTCTGAGGCAGAAAATGGCGAGAGGAGCTAGGTGGTACTAGCCTGTAATTGCAGCACTAGGGACATGAAGGAAGGAGGGTCAGGAGTTCACGGTCAGCCTCAGCTATGTAGTAAGTTAATGCCAGCACGGGCTACATTAGACCACTGAAAACAAACAACAACACAATGGAAGGAGGGATGCTCAGTCCCTCAGGGCCTTCTCAACCTCCATCTTTTGGGTATTTTCTACACTCAAAGTTTCATTTCCCTAAGTAACACAGTTATGTCATGTGGCCTCTGGCGATATAACCTCATAATCCATGGGTACATTTCTTTTGAAAACTTCACAGCATTCATTTTTTTTATGTTTAGGTCCACAAACCATCTTGGGTTAATCAACCATTAACCTCCAGGAAAATATTTATGAGGTATATTATTTTCCATGGTATAATTTACATAACAATAAAATTCAAAGACATTAGGCATATAACTGATCATTTTGAACAAACAGAATAGCACTGCAGCCAAGATCAAAAACATTTCTATCACCCTAAACACATTTATGGCTCCCTTCATTCAAGCCCAAGCATAGATGTCAAACACTGCTCTGGTTTTCTTGGCGCACTGCCTTCCTTCTTCTCCAGCATGGAGCCATTCAGTATGCACGCTCCTGTACCAGCTTTATCCCACGGTGCCAGAATGTAGATAGTTAACCCCTACAGCATGCTGAGGAGGACTTTATCACATGCATGATATATTGTTATTTCACAGTTTTCCTGATTGTGTTTGAGCAGAATGATGAGGGGGGTTTGTTGTACAAAAGCTGCTTCAAGCAGTTTTGTACACATCTTTGTACACATCGATTATAAAGACATACTTTCATTTCTCCTGGGTAAATATCCACTAGGAATCTTGGGTCCGAGGTGGATACACATTCAAAGCCATAAAAGAAACTTAGAGGGAGTTCTCCGAAGGTGCTGTGCACATCACACTCGCATCACCAAGGGGTGGCTGCTTTTACTGATCCGTGTTCTCACTAGCATTTAAACTTTTCATGGTTTATAACAATGACTGGAATCATTTTAGGTGATGAGAAGTTGAGTCACACTGTTGTTTCCATACTAATCTCAACCTCTTCGTCTGTCTCCTCTTTCTAAATTTTTATTTCATTTATTTTATTATTGTTTCACATGTGGTGTGTGTGTGTGTGTGTGCTTGTGTGTTGGCATGAGCCACATGCTGTGGTGGATGGACAGAGGTCAAAAGACAGCTTTGGGGAGCCCATTCTCTTCTTCCTACCTCTTCATGACCTCCAGGGATGGGACTCTGGTCACCAGGCTTGCTTGGCTAGGGCCTGCACCAACTCAGCCAGTTCACTGCCCTCTTGTTAAGTTAGTTTTGAGGCAGGATACAATAGTGTAAGTCGGAATCAATATGTAGCCCCAGTTGACTTTGAGTTTACATTTCTCCTTGTTTAGGCTTCCAGATGCTAAGATTACAAGTGTACCACCACATCTTATTTAATGAGAATATTTCATCCATTGGTCAAATTGCAGCTTGGTTTTGTGTGTGTGACTGTTTGAAACATCTTAAGTGGCACATTCTTGTTTCATTCACACTTGCTTGGCACCCAACAACATTATAACCAGTGTCTAAAAACAAAGTGTATAGGACACCCAAATATACCACGGTCTTCTGCTCATGGGAGTGCTTGACAATAATTTAGCACTATTTGTGAGTCCTTTCAACAGTAAAGTCACCAACAGAATGCACACACACACACACACAAATGGCACTAAACAGTATACAACAACATTTGCTGAGCATGAGAGCTGACTGAGACCGCAGGATGTCTTTCAGGTTCAACTGGGAATGTGCATATTGGGCTGATTCAATGTGTTTACTGTTCTGAGTCTGTCTGTGAAAGACTATGGAAATGCTTCAAGTGCATTTTAGCAAGAAGGCCAAACCACAAATGCAGCATTCTTATTAAGGAAAGTCGGCTTAACTTTTAGTCCAATCTTGTCTCCCATTTCTACAAAAAAAAAAAGTCTGTTGGAATGTTGACTGAGATCGAAAGATACTTATAGATATAGTCATGGGGAAAACAAAGCTCTTATCACTTATGAACCATAATTTTCATAATCAGATTAAATTTTATCTATTTTTAATGAGGAATTATGTTATCTGTGAACTCATTTGCTTATTTGTTAAAAAAAACCAAATCTACCATTTAGGTATTTTTGGTTTTGTTTTCCTTTTAAAATTTCAACAACCACTTAAGCATACATGATAGTATGTAATTTAAGCTGTGATTCTGAATATTGTGTACAAAGAGAAGAGTGGTTATGGGTGGGTGATTGGAAACAGAGTCTGACCCACAGAGCAGGGCAGGGGAAGGGACCACAGCGCCATTCAGGGACTTGGGGGAGCTGAAAAGAGCAGGAAGAAGCTTCCAGGATATAAGTGGGATACAGAGTGGACTAATAACTCCACAAAAAGGATATATATATATATATATTTTATGTATATATAAAATTAATCCCCCCCGAAACAGAGATTCTCTGTGTAGCTTTGGTTCCTGACCTGGAACTGGCTGGCCTGCCTCTGCCTCCTGAGTGCTGGGATTAAAGGTGCACACCACCACCACCTGGCAAATTGTGTAGCCCAGGCTGGCCTTAAACTTGTGATCCTCTTGCCTCCACTTCCTTCAGCAAATCCCGCCGGTGTGCGCCACCACCACAACAGCCCATTTCTTCTTTAGTAAGTAACAGTAGCTAAGAAGGGAATGCGCATTTCCTGTTGGTGGCTATCACAGTCCAACTCATTCTGGACTCCTTCCACCTCCTGCCCTCTGCTGCGGGTCCATCACATCTTTCCACTACCCCAATATCATGTCCCCAGGTTGGGGCTCTGACCTGAGACTCCATCAGCTTTGGTATTTGGTATCTTACTCCTGAAATTATACCATGGATCAGGTCCGAGTTGTGGCTACAGTTTTTGTTTTATCTTTGTCTTCGTCCTAGGAATCCTTTTTATGAGTCACTTTACTGGGACAAATAAGGACATGGGCCCAAGAGAGGATGCTGGTGCTCTTCTAACCAAGGCGCATGGAGTACCTCTAGATAGAGCTAAGTCAAACTAACTTCAGTGTGACATTCATGAGGAAGACCCCCACACACAGATAATTGCAGCTGGAGACACTGGAGGACTTGAGCCGAAGTATTCAAGAGCAGTATAAAGAACATTTCCCCTTACATCTACCATAAATTCTTGTTAGAATATCTTTAACTACTTGATGAGAAGTCTGACTTTTTTCTTAATAAGAGAAAGTGAAGATTTGCCATAGTTCTTTCAGGGATGAAATGACATGAGGGAAACCTCCTTGCTTACTCTCTGAGTTGTCGGTAATCATCAGCGAGCATTGCTACCAATGCGGAAGACAGCATAGAAAGTGAACACAAATGGCCTTCTCGGAGTGTAAAGGCATGACACTGGAAATGACAGCCCTCCCCCAGCCAGAAGCTGTGCTTCCACTGACACTGCTTTCTCCACTGTGCAGCAGGAAGGACTCACTCTTTGGAGCATCATTATTAGGTTGTTCTTCTCTTTTACGAAGTGATCTTGTTCCCTCTGAGCCTGCTGAACAATGTGACTGGCTTGCTTTTTCAGTGCGGAAATCTTTTCCTGGGAGACAAAAGTCATGGTAGAGAGACACACATGAGACAATCAGGGGTTTGCCAGTTTGTCCCGGGCAAGGAAGAAAACGGGCTTTAGAACCTGAGTGACACCACCCACACTTTAGTTGACAGTGGACCACCATGATCACCTAAGGCTAAAAAACATTGACTTTGACTGACCAACTCAACACTTCCTGACTTACAGCCAGTGCAGGTCACATGACTTGAAAGATTATTCTTAAAAATCCAGAATTCAATAGGAAGGAAATCCTGTTTTAGACCATGAATTGACTTGTTTTTAACATGCCGGTGAAAAAACAAAAGAATTTCTCTATTAAAGCAGAAGTCGCTTTTTCTACCCTTTTTTCTTCCCATCAACTTTATCCTTCAATTTTACCAAATTAGTACAATGTTCTAGGGTATACTTACAAATTCTGGAATAAATGCTAAATTCTGAGCTAGGCATCTAGATGCTCAGGCCTGGGTGGAGTCCACAATAATCAGAATGATTTTCTACTGGTCTGTTTCTAATGGTAACAGGCTCCCACGTAGCATTGGAGATTATTATCAATGGAAAGAGAAAATTTCAAAATAGATTTTGTTCACAGAATTATTCTAACTCTAGTTAAAATAATTCAACTGCCAGATGGAGGGATTTGAAACAAATAGCTGGTTATCTATGACTTGGTTTTTATGCGAGTAATAAAAAAGGGTCTGTGTGTTATCCACAAATACCTCTATACCATTGTAACAGTGCCTGTAACATGTCTCAATTCATAGAGCGCACAGCAGTGTCTGTTGCAGGGCAAATGTGATTAACAGAAAAGGATTCTTAGATGTAGTGGCATATGAGTTCACAGGTGTATGAATGACCATGATTACTGCATCACGGGAAAGACTAAACTTTCATTGTTCACATCAACATCACCTAGCAAACTACCTTCCTAGCAACGATGTTCCGTTGATACTCGGCCACCTCCCTCAGGAGCTGTTGCGTCAAATTCTCCTTTTCCTCATCCAGACGGCTCTCACGCTCAAGCTGCTGGAATTCCAAGTCTTCAAAGTGTTTGCTCTCGACATCCAACAGGTCAGCATCCTTTGGAGAAAATGGAAGGAAAATGAAGCCCAGCAGAGTGGCTGCGGCCTACCCAATATGAAGAAAGAACAATGAGAAGTGCTCATTCCAGTGCAGATGTCTGGTTACAACTACGCAGGGCTAGAAGGAGGTGATGGAGGTAAGCCCAGCTGTGGCTGGTAGAGAAAATGGTAGGCCTAAGCTGCAGAGGGCAGTTTGCACTTCACCAACAGTTTTTGTTTATCTGTGTATGTAAATTTTTTTCTTTGAAACCACTAGATGGCTTCAGATGGACACTGAAGTATAAAAAGATTTCCATAAACAACCTAGATGTTATTTGCAGACCAACAGTCTCTTAAGAAAATCAGTTAGCCAGGTGGTAGTGGCACATGCCTTTAATCCCAGCACTTGGGAGACAGAGGCAGGCAGATCTCTGAGTCTGAGGTCAGCCTGGTCTACAAGAGCTAGTTCTAGGACAGGCTCCAAAGTTGTAGAGAAAGCCTGTCTCAAACCACCAAAAAACAAAACAAAAACCAAATTCTCTTTCCCACATTCTCTTTACATATGAATTATAAAATAAACTAATAAAATAGCTCACAAGTTAGTCCAGAAGTAGATCAGAGACATTTAAGGAGCCCCCCAATTGTGGTAACATAATCCACCGGAGTATAAGGAGAAAACAGTAAATCATTTTAGGTTTATTGGGTTTTCTTTCAATTGTATTCCTTCTTATATCTTCCCTATTTTTCTTTCCTCTCTCTGCCTCTCTG
>LOJH01003958.1:24024-37501 GCA_001685095.1 Ellobius talpinus
GTGTGTGTGTGTGTGTGTGTGTGTGTGTGTGTGTGTGTGTGTGTGTGTAGAGTGGTAGGGGGAGAATGATACTAATCCATCTAGGCCAAATTTTAAGAAGTGCACTATGAAGATGTTTTAAGAAAATTTGAATACATATACACACTCGGTTTTCCAAGGGTATCTCAATATCTCGATGGCTAGACTTTGATTAATATTTTCAGCTTATCAGAATTGTTTAATTACAGGAATTAATTAAGGGAGAATTAAAATGTTGATCTTGAACAAAATGTATGCAGTCTTGGAATAATGTACTAGATGATACATATACTTATTCATACAAGGACATATAACTCAGTTTTCAAGCTGTTCCAATTAAGCTTAATTTGGGGTTAAAGGTAATTAAGACAAAAAATTTGGAGTCCCCCTGTTGTCTTAGGAATCATCTTTAAAGTGCACATATGGCTCACAGTACACACTCTTACTGCACATGTAGTTACTATAGAACATGTGTTATAACCCTGAAAGACAGCAACAGAGTCGCCCATTGGTTTATGGGGAATATTTAAACCACTGAATGAAGATAATAGCGCTTGGGGTAGAAAAGCTGAAAAGGCATCTAAGCTCAGCACCCAGGTTCTGTGAGTGTGACCGTCTGTCTCCTCGGGCAACTTAGCGTGCATATAAATGCTGGAAGCAAAGCTATGGGGAGGGGGAAATAAAGCCTTTAAAAAGTTCAGCTAATGAGAAATTGGGAGTGGGATTTGAGACAGGCACAGTTTGAGATGGGGAACAGACACAGGCAGCTCTCAGTCAAATACATATGCAGCTGAATGAAAACTGGAACAAAGCTTGCACTCCCCGGAAGGACAGCACTTGATGGCATCCCTCTACTGGCTGGCAGCTGAAAGGGCAACAGAGACACACAACAGCTGCATCCTGAAAACACCTGGTGCCAGTCCGTTCTTGTGGAAGAACTTTTGTTTTTTTTTGAGTTTTTAAGACAGATTTTTACAAGCAGATCTTTAGGTTTTAATTGCCCAACAGGGGGACAGAGTGAGAACAGATATGGTATGGCTGGGTGTGATGGTAGAAAAACATCTCACGATGGGGGCAAAACAACTCTGGAGGCAAACTGAGATGGGGCATGGGGCGAGCAGCCTCTCTCCATATCATGTGGTGGAGTCGTTTAAACAGGCCTCTCGTTCCGCCAAATGGAAAGGGGCAAGCATGCCAACCTTCCTTCTCACACAGAAAGGCCGTGAAGGCCACAGAAGCTAAATGACTTTTCTTAGACTATGGCAAAAAAAATTTTTTTTGAGCCAGTGATGGAAAAGGGCACTTCCAGGTATAGGTGCCACTGCATACAATTTTTAAAGTCAATAAAACCAAAATCAGCTATCTAGACCAGTAATTCTCCATCTTCCTAATGCTGCAACCCTTCAATGCAGTTCCTCATGTTGTGGAACCCCCAACCATAAAATTATTCTGTTGCTACTTCATAACTGTAATTTTGCTCTGTTATGAATCGTGATATAAATATTTGCTAGACAGAATGTCTGATATGTGACCCCCCAAGGGGTCACAACCCACAGGATGAGAATCTAGAGGAACGATTACTGTAAACCAGCATTAGAATACCCACCATAGCTATGTGTCTGCCTCAGCCACTTTAACAACAGAAAGCATCCTGACAAATAAAAGGTACTCTTAATCTCAGCTTTCTCCTTGTCACTGATAGCAGCCCTGGATTGGCAAGCCTCTCCAGACTACACAGCTAGCAGGAGCCACCCGCCATCACCTGCATGTTTGGCTGAAGCAGTGGTTTGCTGATAAGATGTCCGGAGCGCACAAGTCACTCGACTGAGACGGTTCAGCCCGAGTTTTCCAGGCAGCACACAGCTTAAGAAAATGATTTCACTCTTTGTCAGAAAATAGACTATTGGTTCTAGTTTTATGCCTCTGGGAAGCTTTTGCGGTCTGAAGAGAAATGCGCCATGACAACATGGGAGGTTCCTAATATGAATGAACTTGGGCCAATTTCTGCTGGTCAAGTCAAGAAGCCAGTGAAGGGTTACACAGGCCTGAGGCCTATGCAACAGAATTATGAGGTCTCTGACTCTGAGGGGAGCACATGCTACCACGAGCTAAGGAAAGGGCCTATGTTAGGTTTTTTTCCTTCTGTTGGGAGAGATGAGGAAGGAGTCTCTGTTTTTGGTTGATGGAACCACTTTCATATCATTTCCTTCCTTCTTGTGAGGCATGATTCCTAGAGCATAGGTAGATGTAGGAGTTACCCTACAGAATCAGATAATACGAACAGTCATTGATGATATTAACCACTTCAAGTTCCTAACAGACTCTAGAAGCAAGGCTTATGAAGAACACAGATACGTGAGCAACTAGAGGAAAGAAAGAATAAAATCCATACCCTAGACAAAAATCATGAACACAGTGCTAAATCATCAGCAAAAAGCAGAGGTTTTTTTTTAAACATAAGAAATGAAGATAAAATCCAGTATCCCCATCTCTTATATGAACTGGCATAAATATAATTACAAACTAAAAGATTAGTCTTTTTAAAATTATTTTTTATCGAAAAGTACTATAATAGCAAAGAACTATGATAGCAAGGGACAGGTAAGTTTTTTTGTTTGGCTTTGTTTTGTTTTCTAGGCAGTGAGTTCAGCTTTACAGAAGAAAAAATAAGTGAAGGGGAAAGATGGCTTGTTAAAACATCCTTTAAATACTATTGTAAAACAAATGCCGTGTGCTATGTTGTAGTTTAAATTGGCTGCATCGGATACTTTTTCATGTGTGTTTGTTTGAGACAAGGTCTTACCATGCAGCTCCAGCTGGGTAGAATGCACTATCAAGACCGGGCTGGCCTCTAGGGTTCTAGGCATACAGCAGCATATACCTACCTTCTTAAAATAGAACCTCTGTAATACTTGAAACAGTTTTAACTCTGATTTCTCATTGCCTAACAATGTTCCATTAAATATCAAATGTTTTTTGTAAAAAAGGTCACAGAATTTGTTTCAAGTGTGCTACAGTAACTGAATTTTCTTCTCATTCTTAAAAGATACAAGGGAAGTTTCTTGTCTACTCAAGTGAAATCATACATTGTTACTCACTTAAGACTAATTCCTATTCCTGTGATTCCTTGAGAGACGCAAGATTGCTAATGCCTACTTCCCAGGGATCACTGTTGATTTGAGCTGCTGGTTCAGAGATGACCCAGTTGTCAAGATACTCTGAAATAATGAGTGGCTGTGCCAGCGTTTGTGAAGTTATCCACTTATGACTCTCTTTCCAGAAAGTAATCAGCAGGCTCCTTTCAACCCTGCCTGCAGTAGGAATAGGAGAATGAGCTGGTGACATTCAACTAGCAGGCCCATGCTCCAGCAATTAAGATGCCTGTGTGAAAATATGTGGAAGGCATCTGAAATACTCTGCATCTTTGATACTGGTGTTTCTTTTCACTAATAAGTGCAATGTCTCTAAACTGCAGGAAGAAAAGTGCCAAGGGGGTGGTGCAAACAGCCTAGGGTAATTTTTAAATAGAGCATAAAATAAAGCTAAGAAGAAAGACATTCAAGGACAAACAGTACTCACGCTGCAGTAGAGGAAGATGTCACTTGATTTAAATGCTACAATCTTCGTGACATTTACAAGTCAGGGATGATTTCTCATTAGTTACCAAGAAGGTCTCCAAAAACATGTTTGCGTTATAAACTGGAGACAGAAGTCCAACAAGGTAATCTTTCAACTGATTGACACCAAACCATACACACTGTTAGCATGCATATTTCTATTTTCAAGGACCTAAAAACTAGAACTTAGGCAACTTCACAACTTACGCTATGTGAAATGGTAACTAACGGATAAGCGGACTTAACAGCAAAGGAAAAAAAAAACAAAGAAAACCAAACAAACCAAACAAGCGGTGCATTCCTGCTTGCTACTGACCCTCTTGAGTTGCTGCTGTAACTGCTCCCTCATGGACTCAGGACAATTGTCCAGCTGGGTCTTCTGCTCGGAGTAAAGCTCCTGAAGCCTCTCTAGCTTTTCCCTCTCAGCATCAAGCTTTACCTTCTCCTGAAGTTCAGAAATCAGAAAATAGAAGAGCGGACATTAACCTTCACACCCCAGGCAGGTGCTAGCAGACATCCCCGGTGGTAACAAACAGGCACAAGTATACACTAGGAATGAACAAACAAAGCTTGTTAGTGGTTACGGCAAGGAGATAAAAGCAGAATGGAAGACCCTGCCTTCTTCTGTCGGCTTCCTTTACTGGGTAGTGACGATCGCTTGCCATTCTTCCTTCCCTCCTTCCTGCTACCACATATGGGGGGCAATGGGAAGGGTGAATGCTGGTTAGTGGTCCACAAGGAACAAGAAATGCCAACCACATCATATGCTATCCTGGCCAAGAGTCTTCTTCTGGATAAAAAAAAAGGGGGACCATTTATTTACCTTGAAGTAATGTCATGGTCTGAATTGCTAGAGCATTTGCTAGACGGCTTCGGGAAATTACTGCAGCCTTTTCTCAGGTCAGAAGTGCTTTAAACACACTCCTGGCAGCCTCCTCATATGAAAGGGTTCTAGCAATGGGGAAAGCTCAGAGATAAAATGAGAACATCTAGAGAAAAGATCTAATGAAGACACCAAGAGAGGAGAAACGATTGCCAGACCGACTCAAGCAGTGATGGAGGGAAATCAGGCAGATTGGACACAAGGCTGAGACCCAGACCCTGCAGACACAGGTGTCCTTACAATGACCCCCCTACACACACACACACACAAAGGAAAACTAATGAAGAGAAAGACTGTGAAATGAAGGAGAGAGCCCAAGAGCCAGCAGAGAAAAGGAGGAAGAGACAATTAAATTCCTCTGTGTCACACATGCCAAAGTGACTCTGTGATCTAACTATATGCAGCGGTGGTGTGGCCCAAGGAGCCCTTCTTGAACTGAACACTATTTGAAGGGAAGCTTGGGCAAGATTTTCTCATGTGTGACTTTCAGTGTAAACAAATCCCCTGTGATTTAACCCTCATCAGTAAGGTATAACAAAAGGTCCTTTACAAAGATGAAGATTTGAAGTAGTTCTGTGACAATGTCCATTCTGTAAACATTTTTTTATAAAAATGGCCACGATTTACTCCATAAACACATATCTAGATTCTTGAGAAAGATGTTATGGTTCAATTCTAAAGCGGGGTAACATTAACATCCATCTAGATTCAGGTGAGCCTCCACTTTTTTTTGAGATTTTAAATTTTCAAAGGTATTCTGTGGAATCGTTTTACTTTCCTCAAAATAATTGAACCAGGAAGTCATAAACTTGAAAACCCTACCCCATTTATCAATCTAGGATAATTCTACAACCACGTTAACAAACTACAAGACAATTCCTCCAGGTTCCATCAGTCCACTGGCTCACTGCATGGCTAGGAGAAAGCAAGGGCACAGGTAAGAGAGAAGCTGCATATGAAGAGTATAATGCACCAGTACCTGCTAGGTCTACTCATTGGTTTCAGAATCAATATCTGTCCCTTAATATAAACAGCAACACACAACGCTTGCTGATTTCTAGCTAAGAAAATGTTATTTATTTCCGGTGAATCAAAACCAATCTGATTTACACAGCAGAAGTGTATCCAAAGAGTTCTATTTCTAAATACCATGTCATCAGGCTGGTTCTACACAGAAGGTTAAGAAAGTTAAAAAAAAAAAGACTATGCCTTATCATTAAATATCAAAGGGGAAAGACCTACAATGTAAAGCTATTCATAATGTAAAGCTATTCGGGTAGGAAACAGTAATGCTATATTAAGATATTGGGTAATATAGGAAGAAAACCACTGCTGGGCAACACAAGTCTCAAATCCGAAGACACTACCAAAGCATTGCTCTATGTGCTCAGTATTCCTAATTGTTAATAATAAACACAAATATCTTGTGGAGGAAAAAGAGAAGTACCTCATGTTTACATAGTTTCTTCTGTCGGAGATGCTGGAAGCGTTTCACAATTCCATACAAGGGCACAGTTAAAAGAATGATGCAAGCAGGTACCATTTGAGCCTTCTGCAGCTTCTCCCTGTGAGCCAGTGTCGTGAATACTAGGCTGCTCCCAGAGCAGAAGTCAGTGGGGCCAAAGCCAGGGCAGAGGAAGTGAGAGAGGGGAAGGATGCAGGGAGGATTAGTGGCAGGTGGGCTCAGGCTGACTGCAGAGATGACATCCCACTCCCTGGGAGCTCTGGGTAGAAAACTTTGGGCCAGAAAGAAATTAATATTCCTCTGTTCTATTGATAGCGCAGGAAGTTTTCAAAGGAAAATTATTGAAGGGAATTCATAGCTAGCGCATCACCTTCCACAAAGAAGGAAAGAAATAATAAATATTCTAGAGTCCGGGAATTTCTTGCTTTCCACATGCAAATTATGAAAATGGAGGGTTATTCCCTTTCCCAGGCTTATGAGAGTCCTATAGACTAGACCCCTATTCTACAGACAATAGACATAGTTGTATTTTCCAAGCACCAAAGTAGAAATGAATGTGATTTTTTTAAGGCTTATTTTTCATTTAAGATTTAATGAAATAAACAAGCTATTCTCCAGCAAAAACCCAGTTTACAAGGAGACACTCGTAAATCCAAAAACAGAATAATATGACCTCAGAGGTTGGCTGCTCCTTTAGGGACCATTTTCTGTTCTGGGTTGACCTTGTTTTCTGGCAATGCAAGGGCAAAATTCAGTCGGGTCAATGCCCATTACTAGGTCCTGCCTGTATTGAACATTTAAGGCAGCTCTTCCTAAAGTTTTCTACTTGTATAAAGTTCATGGTAAGTTATTCACAGATAGTAGAAATCATTGTATAAATGTTGGCTTGTGCAGTTGTCCTCAATACCTTGAAGAGATTGCTTTTGGGATCACCAAGGTTAACAAAGTCCATGCATGCTCAAACCTTTTATAAAATTGTATAGCATGTGCATGTAACCCACTCAATCCTCCTGCACAGCTTAAATCACCTCTAGATTATTTGTTATATTTCATACAATTCAAATGATCTGTAAACAGTTGTTATACGGAATTGGGTGAGGAATAATGACGGGAACTCTACATGTGTTTAGTACAGATGCCTGTTGCTGTTTTTAGTATCATCGACTCTTGGCTAGTTGAATCTGCGGATGTGAAATGCAAGGATGTAGACAGCTGACTATATTTGTTTTTGCAGAGGACTTGTTCATTCACTCAGTAAAAATGGAAAGAGAATGGAAGATAGACAAAAGAAGGGCTATTCATTCTCTTTTCACTGCAAAATGCTTTTAGCCCTGTGGTTCACTGCCCTGGTTACTCCATGGAATAGTACAGTAAGGATTTCCAGATCCTATTTCCAAACCTTGACTCACTCAGAAATAGACATGTAAGACAGACTGAGAAACATTTTTTAAAAATCTTTCTGCTTTTCCTCCATGTTGCTAGATTGAGAACTTCTGGCTTAGTCGTCTGGCACTAGGAGAGGCAAAGGCATTTGCCACTTTATTTTTCTAAGGACAGTAATTCAAAATCAACCAAATATTGTTCCTGCGGGCTGGGGAAACAATTCAAGGTTGAGGTCCTGAGTCTGAGTGTCCAGAGCCCATGTGAGGCAGATGTGACAACATGTGACTGTAATGCCATCACTCCTCCAGCGAGATGGAAGGTGGCATCTGTGAGTAGCCCCGGGGGTCAGCTGGCCTGGTGTCTGCTGCAGTGAACAAAGACTCGTCTCAACTGATGAGGATGAAAACCCAAGGTAGCCTTCTGATCTCACAGGAGGGTCATGGCACTCATGTACCCATGCTCTCACAGGATCACACACTCAAAGCAAAAACCTTCCTAAAGAAATTGACCCTGCAGTCTTAACTTCAGAGCATAAGAAGCCTCTCTGGGGCTGGAGAGATGGTTCAAAGGTTAACACCACTGACTGTTTTTCCAGGGTTCTTAAATTTAATTCCCAGCAACCACATGGTGGCTCACAACTATCTATAATAAGATCTGGTGCCCTTTTCAGGGTATAAGCAGAACACTGTGTATATAATAAATAAATAAATCTTTAAAAAAAAAGTCTCTCTTATGAGTAAATTCCCAAAGAATGAACTGTGACAGATCCTACAGTCCAATAACATCCAGGAAGGAGGGTAGAGTTCAAGCTCAGGTGCAAGTGACTATTTCCAAATCATATACATGACCAGGAGTCAGTTTAAGTTTACTTTAAACAATGTGAGTTCATATGCAAGTGGCCAACATTTGTTAAAAACAAAACAAAACAAAACCAAACCCTCAAAATTCACATAGAAGCCCTTATCATGATAGATGTTTTGGTTAGAAGACTTACAGAAGTTGTCTCTCTTCTTGACTGTACTTTCAAAGGGAGAAACTGAAATTTAACTTGCTGACTTTCTGTAAATTCTAATGGCATACCAAAAATATCCTGAGTACAGTGACAAAGATCATTGTACCACACATGTAAGCTTGCAACTCTCCATAAGTGGGTACGTCAAGGTCACCCTGAAAAGATGCCAGATAAAATAAAGGACATCCAGTTACATTTGATTTCAAATGAATAGCTCAGATTTTAGTGTAAGCATGATCCAAGAATTGCCAGAGGAATAGATTAAAGATATTCTCGATTTACCTGACGTTCAAGCATAACAGATTTTCCAGTACTTAAATTTGTTACTTCTTCCAATTCTACTAGCTTTTAAAAAATGGTATCAAGTGTACATGCACTTGGACGCCCACAGAAGCCAGAAGAGGGCATCAGATGCCCTGGCACTGGCTGTTGTGAGCTGCTCTATGTGGGTGCTGTGAGCTGGAGTCCAGTCCTTTGTAGGAACAGCAAGCTCTTAACTTGGAGCCTTCTCTGCAGCCCCATATCTTCCTTTCTAAAAGTACTATCTCATTTCCAGGCTCTTGAGGGTTCCCCAATAGCTATCATCAGTTTATACTTGTATTTCTCTGTAGTGGGAGAGCATAATTTCTCTGGATTGAATTCTTTAAAAAGGAGGGGGGATGGTATCAAGAATTAAATTCGCCAGGCAATGGTGGTGCATGCCTTTAATCCCAGCACTTGGGAGGCAGAATCAAGCAGATCTCTGTGAGTTCAAGGCCAGCCTGCTCTACAAGAGCAAGTTCTGGGATAGGTTCCAAAGCTACTGAGAAACCCTGTCTTGAAAAACAAAAACAAAACAAAACAAAAACAAAAACAACAACAAAAAGAGAATTAAAGTCCACTTCTGTAATTTTCAAATGCTTCAGCTCAGACCACAGCACACAAGAAGGTGCTCAGGCTGCACTGGTATGTGGAGCTCTGGCTCAGGTTTGAACTGATGCAGCAAGGTGTTAAACCTGTGATGCCCAAGTCCTGCATGCAGAGGGGAGGACTTTCTATAGCTTTCCCCAAGCACCCTGAGCAACCCTTTCCTTCCTGTTCCTAAAAGCCTGTGTTGGCTTGGGCTAGACTCACAGATTAGCCAACAGATGAGCCAAGGTTTCAAACCTGTAATCACTTGAGCTTTATTTACACAGTTAACAAGTATTCTGTGTATAAAAACAGGTAAATCTCAACAGAGGACTTCTGTAATCAAAATCACTAGGGGAAAAAAAGTCCTATCTGGAATCCAGTTGGTTTAATCCCCACATCCCATGATCTAATTCCACTTCCTTTAGCCAGGGAGCTGACTTTGAAATGTAAGAAAGAGGCCCTGGAAGGGCCAGTTCCTCCTAACCCTGACTGTGACCTGGCAAATGTGCTGTGCTCCTGGTATTAACACTTCAGAGGAATATGAGCCAGGCCATGGCTGCCTTCTCCCCCTCCATTCCCTCCCCCCAAGGAAAGGCAGGGAGGAAGCAGCAGGTACTTTGGCAAGATAATAAAGAGAAATAAAACGCACTTCACATGCAGCAATATTTGCTTATTGTAGAACACCTAGGCCATCAAAGCTTTCGTTGTCATCCAGGAGTATGTCATGGCCCACGCCTCAGCTCAGAGCTCAGTGTGTGTAGACGAGGACAGTCACAGTGCCACAATGTGGACACCAATGCATGAAGAGACAAAAGAGGTTCGTCTTCAAAGGGAAGGATGGCTTGAGTTTTATGGTTACCATCTGGGTAATGGAGAGACTTTAAGAAAAGGGAGGAAGTGGGGCCTTCCCTTTAAATACCACGTTTGATTTTAAGCCCTCGTGACTATTGTACTTGTTATAGTCTAACATACACAGATGACACACAGAAACACAGATCTCCAAAGAGAGGAAGTTGGGAAGTTATTTTTAATATAGTTAAAAATAGACAAAGATAGAAGAAAAAAACATATATAGCAGACTTCCACACTTTCTCCTAAATCAAGCTTTGCTCTTGGAGAGGGAATAGAGGAAAGTAGAAGAATTCTCAACCTTTCCAAACCCAGCCTGGTTTATGGGGAATGTAAGAGCTTGGGTATAGGGGGCGCGTAGCCTCCCCACCTTGTCGTCAAGGTAAGCAGTCTCCTCCCCTTTCTTAATGAGATGCAAAAAGAGATGACGGTCTCTTTGCTTATCGCCTTACTAAATAAACATCCCCTCTCAGTTCATGTTGAAGTTAGGGACTCATATTTGTTCAGGGTTTATCCATGTTTATAGTGGCTGTATGTGTGATATGATTACTATCCCAGAATAGCAATGGGCAGGGGGGCCTTTATCTCGAGAGTCACATACAAACAAACTGACCATGGTTCCTTAAGAGGAGTGAAAGGCTAGACCAGGAAGCAACAAAAAAAAGTTTAGTAAATGTACAATAGAATACATTATACATATTTTATCATGAATGTAGAATTACATGTATATTTGACATTTTATGTGGTGACAGATAATTGTCATGTCTAATATGTACGATTTTAAATAAGTCAATAGTCTCCAAACCAGGTAAAATAAATAAAACAAAAAACCAATCTCGAGGGCCAAGGAAACACTATCAGTAATTTCATATCAAGATCCGAATTCTGTTATGATATTAAGCAGTTTTTCTGTGCTTCTAGGCCTCCCTTGTCTGCAACAAGCTAGTGTGGGTGGCTAGAGAGATGACTCTGTAGTTAAGAGCACTGACTTCTGCTCCAGAGGACCAGGGTTCAATACTAATACCCACACAATGGCTCACAACCATCTACATAAAACTCCAGTTCCAGGGTGAATCTGATGCCTTCTCTGAACTCTATGGGGACTGCACACACCGTGCACAGAAATATATTCAGGCAGAATATGCTATACGTGAAATAAAAGTAAATAAAATCTCAAGAAAGAAAATAGAACAGAAGAAGATCAGAATGAGATGACGTGCTGGGAGCATCTGAATCAGAGCTTGCCCACTGGGGATATCTTTGGGTTTTACTTTCCTCATTCCCCACTTCATGTCTGAGCAAAGTAACAGGTGTGTGGAAAGGGAAACACAATCCAGAAGGGCAAAGGCCACTTCCTCCTTCTGTCTTACACTCTGGCTCAACTGGCACTGTGAGCACAGGCCTCTGGCATGTGCACCTGAGCAGCCGATCCCAGCTGTCCTGACACTTGGCTACACACAGCTCTTCAGCAGGTGTTTGGCTCAGTTTCCTTTTGTCATGCCCAGCCTGGACTGGCTGTTAGCAGGGGAGTCCAAGGACAATATTCCCAGAGCACACTGGGCAGCACTTTGGAAGCTACTACAAGCTGGATAAACAGTGGTAACAGTGCTTCTCCTGTCTTGTTGGCTGGAGAGGGAAATAAATATCTAATAATCCCCCAAAATGCAAATAATAAAAGTATGATGAAAAAAGGAATCAAAGAACAATCGAGGGAGGGACGAACTTGACTACAGACTACGGGGAAACCTTTCTGGAAAACTAACAGTAACGCTGTATCCTTGAAGACAGAAACAAGGTGCGGACTGTGGCAAGAGAGATCCAGGTGGGGGAGCAGCAGCTGAGAATGGCCTGGGTGGGGAGGAGGTCTGGCGGAGGGAGGATGGAACTCAGAACAGTGAGGAAGCCCTGGTGAGAGAGGTTTCAAGTGGGTGGACAAGGGTGACGGTCCACAGGAAAATTTAGGTGTGTACAACAGTCCCCACGCTACAGATTTAAAAGAATTCTGTGATCTGATTTCTATTTGTAAAAAAATAACTGGCATAATTAGCGTGGCTGATAGATGTGAAGGGAATGGACTAAAGAAGGGAAGGGAAGGAAAGGGGCTGAAGAGGTTAAAACACAAAGGGCAACAAGAAGGGACTTTGATGACTTCAAAGAGAATGTTGCCAGGGAGACATAAAGTCTCTGGTAATTGAGAAATGCTGTGGTCATGGGTTATGTTATGGTCAAACAGGTAGAGGTGAAAGTTCTTAGATTCAGAAAGCTGGAGGATGTGTGTGGAGGGGCCGCAGAGGTGGTCCACAAGGAGTAGGAGATCAAGAGTCGCATGGTGGAGGTGTGCGGTGGGAAGCAGCTAGGCAACGCTTGCGGGGAGTGTCAGGCAGGCTATACGACTTCAGCAAAGAGGTGTGGGCATGCGTGCATGTCAGTCACTGGCATTCCAGGCTGTTTGAAGCCGTGGCCTTCTAAGAAATACCAGGATATAAGTACTGAGTTCAGAACATAGGTAGATACCAGAGAGATGAGAGTAAGAGCAGGGGAGCCGAGGAAATAGCTCACTCAATACAGTGTTTGCCATGGAAACGGAAGGATCCCCTAGCCCACATTAAAATGTCTGTGTGTGGTGGCACACTGGGAAGGCAGGGACAGTGATCTCTGGGGCTCCTTGGCCAGCCAATTTAGCTTAATTGATGACTCAAGGGCCAGTGAGAGACCCTGCCTCAAAAAAACAAAGTGGGAACCAGGGCGATGCCTCAGCAGGCAAGGGCACTTCCTGTTTAACCTGATGAACCAGTTTTGTTCCTGATAATCCACATGGCGGAAGGCAAGCACCAACTCCTATAAGCTGTTTTCTGACCTCCACACACATGCCATAGTGTTCACAAACAGAATAGTTTTTTAAAGAACACGGCAGACAGGGCCTGAAGAACAACACCTAAGGTTGACTTGTGGCCTATACAGGAGCCTGTACACATGTGCACTGCCCCTCTCCCCCAAACAAAATGCAAGAGAAAGAATACCAGAAGAGGATGAGCTACAGGGCAAAGTTGGAGAAGGGGGGGGCAAGCTAAGAGAAAAAATTGTCCACTGTATCAAATGACAGTCAGAGGCCTGACCACAAGAGTCTGAAAGGCCCAGAGTGGGCTGGGAAGAGCTGAAGTCCTTGGGAGTCTTAAAAGGAGAAATTTGATGGAGCAGTAGAAACCAAGCCAACTGGAATGGGAAGGATGCTGAATTGGCAAATAAAGAGGAGAAACAGTGTCTGCTGGTAAAATTGTCTGAGAAGTTTGGGATGCGGAGCGAGGGTATCTTGATGGAGGAGGGTCATCTGTCTATGTGTTACTTTCATTGGTTAATAA
>LOJH01003959.1:0-25348 GCA_001685095.1 Ellobius talpinus
TGGTTCCTGACTGCTCAGCCCTGAAATAATCACACAGAAACTATATTATTTAAAGCACTGCTTGACCAATGACTCTAGCATATTTCTGGCTAACTCATATCCTAAACTAACCCATCTCCACTAATCTGTGTGTTGCCACATGGATATGGCTTACCAGTTAAAGTTCCGTCTGACTCCAGGGGGGCTACATGGCTTCTCTCTCACTCCACCTTCTTCCTCCCAGCATTCAGTTTAGTTTTCCCCACCTAGCTAAGTTCTGCCCTGCTATAGGTCCAAAGCAGTTTCTTTATTCATTAATGGTAATCACAGCATACAGAGGGAAATCCCACATCAAGGAGGAGGCTTCACACACACACACAGTGAGAAGGAGGCTTCCTAACTGTCAATAGCTCTATAGGTATCTTGGGTAGACCCCATTGAAAAGAACAACATCCTGCTTCATATCCATGACCAGATGGTGTTATTCCACTCATGGGGATCTACATTAACATATCAGCGCCTCTTTGCCTACTTCAAACTGCAAGCTGACATCAGAACATGGAGCTGCATTAAGGAAGGCAGACAGGAAGAGGGATCCAGTTCTGGGGTGACTATGGTAACTGAGTGCTCAGTACTTGTTAGTGACTTCCCCAAATCTCTATCTACCATGGCTTCATTTCATCTTCCTCATCACTAGATGGGGCTATCTCTACTTGCACACTGAAGAACAGGCAGAGAAGTGATGACCCAGGATCATACAGCAGAGATGTCAAGAAGCCAGACTTCAAACCCAACTGGCATGATGGCAGAACTATAACCTGTAAGCTTTGCCACGAGCGCAACAGCCTCCTAGAGTGCCCCCAAACTGTTCCCACAGCGTGTTGGTTGCAGACCAAAGTGAAAACCAAACATGCATGTGTCTGTGTGATTGGGCAATAAATTATTAACTGTACAGCTCACATTTGCTTGGGCTGATAGGATTAGAGGCTTGGGCTGAATCTACATAAACCATAATTGCCCACCAATGTGAACCTGAAACCGTGCTGAGTCTTGTAATAAAAAATAAGGCAATGAAATAGTGTCCAAAGAGTTAACCCTTTAAATGCTTTGGAACACTAGAATTCTTACGATGGGGTTGGCTTTGGGGAGAGTAGGAAGGGGATGGGTGAGGCAGGGTCTTATTTAGCTTTGAAAATACCCCCAGATTCTCACTGGAATCCACACTTACCTCCTGAAAGTGACATTTTTATGTGTGCTAGTACTCCAACATCTATGAGGAAAGTTTGCTTACTGCTAAATAGCGAATTCTTAACAAGACAGTCATCTGCCATCACAAACTGGTCAAACTTGAGAAAAACGGGAGGAGTGGCAGGGACACAAAAGTAAGAAAAACAGCTCATTGTGTCATTCAGTTGGTCACAAGGTGGAAAAGCAGCGTTAACAGGAACTTAAATACATACACCACCTATCACCTATATATGGGAAGGACTAAGCTTTGTAACTGGAAAATCTTGTTTGTTAGGAATTATGAACAACTTCTAAAGGATATTTGATGAGACATATAAAAACAATGTTGGGCCTGTGAGATTGCTTGGTGCTGGTAAGTCCTTGGCACACACACCTGGTGATCTGGTGGGTCCAGCCCACACTGACGTAGAAGGATAGAACTGACTCCTCAACATTGACCCCTGACACCCATTTGACTGCCCTGGCACATGCATGTGCCCTCACGCAACATGGATACACATGATAAAGAAAATTCACTGGTGGATAATTACTTTAGGTGGCTAATTTCTCTCATAAGTGTAACTGACGTTTTTCCTTGTTTAAGTGATCAAATACACATTTCTATCTCCTGGAGCTTGCTGGATGCTGACAACTGCACAAGACAACCCAGAATGGCTGGCTCACCCCACGGATGGGGGCATACAAAGACACATATTCAGAAACTCTCCAAAATACACCCCCAAGTCATTTTGTCTTCAAATTAAATAACTGAACTAGAATTTTCTATCAACTATTCCAGAATGTTTCTTATCTACAGTTTCAAATTGCTTATTTTAAGTATATTAAAACTTGATTTAAATTATTTTCTTACTGGAATCAAAGTAAACCCAATGCTCCCAGAGGGACATTTCCAACAAAATCAACTTAAACTTTGCTTCACTTAAATATAGCCAACAGGAGGGAAACACCACACACATATCAATTATGGTGAGAGAATCAAAGAACTCTATTCAGGAAAAAAAATAAAAACAAGGGAAAATTTAAAAAAAAAACTGCCCCCAAAATGTCACTTGTGGAATTTGAAGATTTTGGAGCCTTGAGAGAGACCTATTTTAAGAAGAAACCCAGAGGAAGTAGCATCCCTTGTCTCTCCTCTTCCTTCCACCCTAGAGAAGGAGCAAGGGAAGATACAAGGTGCAAACCACCAGGCTCGGCCCTACCCTCTCTGTATCTTTATCTCTATGGCTGTCTCAGAGCAAACCCATTTCACTCTGAAGTGAATCCCCTCCCCATTCACGGAGAGCTCCAGAGAGACTGCTGACTTCTCAGGCCCTGTGCAGGGAGGTCCCAGTAGAAACCAGAAACCATCTCTGCCTGAAGTGAATCCCCTCCAGAGAGACTGCTGACTTCTCAGGCCCTGTGCAGGGAAATCCCAGCAGAAACTGTCTTTGCCCCTGCGGGAAACCTGCAGTAGGAGCAAACTGGGTATAAAACGTGATTCAAGCTAAACAGACATCTTCAACAAAGATAGATAGAAGAGAAAATGATCGCTTTCATCAGACACTGTGAGATGACTCACACACACACACACACACACACACACACACGGATTACTACAGTCACAGTTGGCTAGAAAGAACATGGAGGAAGGAGAGCACCCTTGCACACTGCTGGTGGAATGTAGAATGGTGTATCCCCTGGGAAACAAGGCAGCTCTTCAAAACCGTAAACACAGAATTACCATATGATCTGACAATTCCACTTCCCATTGTATGGCCTGAGAATTACACACAGTGACACCAGCAGACAGGGCGGACGCTGCTGCTGAAGGCAACAAAAACAATGCACATAAGATACATGGATGGGGTGGATACAAAGTAGTTACTCTGCTAATACATTATTCATGTATAATTCACCCCTAAAAAGAAGAAAGTCCAGATACATTGGGGAGGGGAACAGTAAGTGAGATGAACCAGAAATAAAACGACAGATATGGTAGAGTTCCATTCATCTGCGATCCGTCAAGCAGTGGAATTTGCAGAGACAGAGACTAGAACTATGATTTCCAGTGGTAGGAGGAACGGTGAGCTGGTTGACGCATAGTATATTTCTGCTTGGAAAGTTACAGTGATTCTGGAGGTGGATGCATGGCAAAGTACTTACTACCACTGAGTACTTAAAAAATAGCTACAATGGCAAGTTGTATTTTATACATGTCTTACCAAAATATTGACTCAGGATATGGTCATAAACAGAATTGTTCTCAACTATTGCTTATACAAATAATCTGCTGATCTACTGGAGCATCCATGAGGGTTTAGAAATATACTGACTGGGTTACAAAGACCCTCTGGTTAGTGTCCATCTGCTCAGACGCTATGCTGTAATGGACAGAACCACACCCACTCGTGTCTTTAACCTTCCTCCTGCCTTCAAAGGAGCATGCACAGATCCTGACAGACATCACTTATCAATTTCAGCACTGAGTCCTCTAGGACTCCATAATCCTTCCTGATGGAAGGTCAGACAGCCTCCACCTAGCCAAGATTGCCTGTCAAGATGAAATTTATTCAATAGAGTGATCTAGTTTCCAGTATAGCTCTTTTACTCCAACTAAAATCTTACATATTACAAAAACAGACATCAAGCTAACAGCACCAGCCACAGATATAAGGGGCAGGTTCACCCCATTCTCTGTGTATGACTTTTCGCTGCCCAGAATCTGACTCATACCCTGGAAAGTTGGCTTGGGTAACAAATACAAGTATCCAGAGAGACAGAGGCTCACATAAGCCTTCTAATAAAGAGGAGTTAGGAGAACAGAATTAAGCCTGTCCTTACAAAGGGCACCATTGTCTTCTGGAGCAGGCTTGAAGATTCTTTTTTTTTCTGCAAAAGGATCAGATAGTAAATATGTCAAGCTTGGTGAGCCATCTGTCTCCATGACAACTATTCAACTCTGCATCATGACAACATACAAATGAATGAATAGGGCTGCAGTCCCAAAACTTACACACCTCCCTCCAAAGGTGCCATGGTGGATTTGGCTGTGGGCATGAGTGTGCCAAGCAGAGTTCTAGGCAGTTCACCTTTAGTCTAGATGTCTGGGAGCCTTCTTTCCCCTTCCTTTCACTACCTGCAGGGAAACCATCTCCATCCTCATCTGAGTTCCCACACCTTCCACACCCACAGTCACACACTGGGACAGAGCCATAACTCAAGACAACTCGTCCAAAGAGCAGCACTAATCCAGAGGAGAAAGAAGAGAGAGAGAGAGAAAGGTTCCGTGAAGGCAAAATCTTGTGCTGTGTGCCATCTGCAGTACATGCATGAGGAAGAGAAGAGATAGTAGGAGATAGAGGAGAACTAAAGACTAAAAGCCAACTCCGTTGCCAGCTCCGGAGGCCAAGGGGGTTCAGCAGCACAGAGGGACTGCTCCCTAATTTGACCTCATGCCACAAAAGCTGATAACCTAGAACAAGAAAGTCAGTCACACACCATGAATCCTGAGGATAAGCTTCTAGAGTCAATGTGTAAACCTGACATGACCAAGGCCAGTTAGTCTACAGAATGTGCCCTGTGGCTAAGGGGAGTCCAGATCACTCTAAAGACAGACATGAAACAAAGACAGGTTATTTCTCCTACCGCCTCTTTCAATGATTTCTAGCCAACCACAGCCCAGTGCCAGAGTCTGGCCCTTAAGGGGAGAGAGACTTGGCTGATCTGCATGTGTATCCAGGAGCCCTTCCTAAAGTTGTCACTTTCTAAAGCTGGAAGTAAGCTCAGGGGCAAAACAGACCAAGTGAAGAACAGACAAGATAACAAGACAACCAGGCATTGCATATCTCAACAAAGAGCTCTTGCCCATGGATCATGTGAGGAGGGGAGGTGATGGGGGAAAGAGAGAGAAAGAATCAGAAGAGAACCAGGGCCAAAGGGAAAGGTTCAGGATACCTTGGCATAATTCGAACTAGAGGAGAAGAAGGCCAGACTGAAAGCAGAGGTGGAAGCAACAGGAAAGAGGAGCTGATCCAAGATTGTCTCGATGTGAAAACCAGCAGAACCCAGGGAGCAGTTAGATGTGAAGATGAGGATGTGAGGTCCAAGGGAGAACAAAGGAGGCCAACATCTGGGCTTGAGACAGCTGGGCATAGGCTCGGCCATGTCTCTGTGAGGTCATCCCCCAAGATTCCCCAGTATGATCCTCCCAGTGACAGAGAAAACAGCTCACCCAACAAGCAGATGACCGTAGAAACTTTCAGCATGGGAAGATATAAAGCCAAGACAAAGTTTAGAAATACCTGGTAACAAGTAATGGAATCATAATTACACACATCTAAACAAAAGGCGAGCAGATGCCAACGGCTGTCCCGTGTCATTGCTAAAGCGGCTTCACTGTACACGGCAGTATTTCTACCATGTTTTAGTGTTCTGCCTATAAAATACACAAAGCTATAAAATGTATATCACACGTGTGTCTGTGTGTTTTACAGCCATGCCATGTCTTAGATGAACACTTCCTGTCTGGTAGTATTTCATTAGACACGGCATTTTTAAACAATGGAAGAAATTTTAGTAAATGTATCTTTCAATTACCCACCAAGGAAAAAAGATCAGAGCATGGTTATACTGATTTAGTTTCTAAATGATTTTTATCTCTCTTTAAATTTTTCTCGCTATATAAAATAATGGATATGTCATTAAATACTCACCAAATTAATGTGGAAAATGGCATTGGGTTGCTGGATACTTTCCTGCCTCAAGTAGCTAAAATTAAAAATGTTTGTGGGACAAGGGAACAGGTGAGTGGGTAGTAAGAGGCCCGGGGACTCAGCAAAATATTCCCAAAACCACAAGTGATGTCTAAATGACAGCTAGGAACCATGATGCTAACGCCCCCTGCTCCAAAGTCCACCCTAACAGAATATTTAATAAAAACTGGAAAATCAAAAGTCTTCAGATTGGAGAATATGCTCATGTTGTGGACCACCCATCAGAGAACGCAATAAGGAAGGTCACAAACACTTCTAGGTCCAGGTTCAGGCTGTGAAATGTGCAGTGGGTGCCTGAACTCAGGTCAGACTCCAGGGTGCAGCTTCATGCTTCTCTCTGACCATTTTGAGGTAGTTAATAGAGAGCAATGTCAGAGTTGGGATTTGGATCCTCGGTCTCTCACTAGCCTAAGCTCACTCACACCTCTGGGCTACTATGCATGCTCTTCCCCTGGAGCGTTCTCCCCTCCGATATTCACATGAGTGCTCACTGCTTCTTTAGCTCTTGGCTTGAATGCTATACATTCCTCCTACCACAGCTATTCTTCTCCCTTGTTATCCTCTAAAATACCCTATTAATGCCCTCAGTTCGCAGAAGAGCAAGGGATCAACCAATTTTTTTCATCCCTGCTTAGAACTGTGATTAAAATCTTTCAAACTACAGATGACCCTAAGGACTGAGCCACCATAAAATTCATTCTCATTCATTCCTACCCACCCTGCCTCCCTCTGGAGATTGGAGTCCAGGATCTTGTGCACTTTAAGCAAGCACTCTATACATCTGAGCTACATTCCCAGCCACCATCCTGAAATTCTTTTCTGCTGGACGGGGTAATGGATCGTTAGATTGCTGTGGTTGTTTCATTGTGTTTTATATTTTAAGTTGTAATAGTGACTTTACCATCACTGTGATGGAATATGACCACAGCAACTTAGAGAAAGAACAGTTTATTTTGTCTCACAGTTCCTAGAAGGAATGAGTCCATCATGGCGGAGGGCTAGGTAGCAGAGCAAGCAGCTGAGAGATCCTATTACAGGGGCATACAGGAAGCAGAGACAGCAAACTAAAACGAAGGAGAAACTATGCCTTCTCCTGCCTGCCTCAGTGATGTACTTTCTCCACTGAGGGAGAAGCTATGACTCCTCCTGCCTGCATCAAAGATGTACTATCTCCAGTGGGGACACACTTCCTCAACATCCCCAGACAACACCACCGACTTGGGACTAAGTGTTCAAATGCCTAAGACTCTCAAAGACATTTCTCATTTAAAGCCCTGTGTTATTTTTACATTTTTCTTCATGTAGAGCAATGAATCAAACCCAGGGTGTTGTGTGTGCTACACAAGCATTTTATAAGCACTGAGCTACAACCTCAACTCTATCATGAGCTGTCTTCTGACAAGGAACCATAAAAAATAAAAGCAATAAATACATTTCTCCGATTAGCAAAACTGTTCTTGTTAATTACTATGGAAAAAAATCTCAAGAACCAGCCTTCAGGTTGGAAGCAGAGAAAACTTTCATCTCCTTGCAGAGATGAAGGCAAGGTAAAATATCTATTTCTTAGCAAAACAGTTGTATGCTGGTTTTGATTAGACCCAGTTGTAACTGGGAACTTGAAGAAATGATGGAGAAACAATAGAGAAACAAAATTGTGAGGCCATGGGAAAGAAAGAATAACAAATAGTTGTGTGTTTTTATTCCAACAGGCAAGTATACAAAGCACTTCTAAAATTTATTTCACAGTTGAAATCTGTGTTTAGCTTCATTTTGTGGCTGCCTCTGCAGGTCTTCAGGCTGTGTGTACAGGGTGTTATAAATACTTTGGGGGGGTACTTCCTCCCACCCATGTACCAAACTATCAATCAAACTGACCAAGTAGCTGTCAAAGTCTATTCTGAGGACCCTCTGTGGCCCAGACCAACTGTATGCAAACCACATGGCCACAGGAGCTGAGCTGTTTGCTCCACAGATTCCTCTGTCCTGTGGCCTCTGGCCTGGAGACTGCACCCTGCCTCTTAACTCACGGGAACCCCTTAACCTCCTCTAGGGCACGGACATACAAGACCATATTTAGTTCAACCCACCCATAGTTTACATCACCCAATCAGGTGAGGCCAGACACCAAATAAGCACACAGAAGAAAGGCCTTTCTGTCCCAAGTATCTGTTTATGCAAAGTTAGTGACCTTTTAAACGTTACCACTTTGGTGCCTAAGTGTCAAATTATTCTGATGTCTAATTGAGGAGGAGAAAACACAGCCAACTAATGTCACCAAGTGAATTAAGGAGGCAAAGATGTTTCAAGGCAAGAAAATAAAGTAAGTAGAGAGTGAGTATCCATGGATGCACATATATATATATCTATATGCATACATATATACCATATGTGCATGCATGTTCAAACAATGAGGGTAGGCTTGCTGCCAAGCATTAAGAAAAGTTTTAAAAATTTATGATGCTGGGAAAAAGTATACAGAGCCATAAATCTTAGACCTGCCTCCCAATCAATGCTGAACTACCAGAACAGGCATGCAAATCTTTAATACAATGTAACCAGAGGAATGGAGGGTTTAACTAAAGACATAAAATTAGTGATGACTCTAAAAAAACTTAACAGAAAAGGACCAAATATCTGAGCAACACTAGCTCTAGCAACAAGAAGGATGAGGACAGCGGCTGTGCTGGCCATTTCCTGAGTGTGCTCCATCTGCTCAGAATGGCAGCAGTGACTTCCCGCTGGGATGCCAGCTACTGACATGAGCCACTGTGGACACTGCTCTGTCTTCTCTCCATTTTAAAGAAGAGAAAAATGAAGGGAAGCAAGCTGAATCACCCTCAACATTGCCCAGTGCACACTGATAGACAGGCCTGTCTGACCCTAGATTAAAAACTGAAAGGTGAGACTTACCCCCTCTACAGTGGGAAGTGAGAAAAGAACAAAAACCAGATCCAGACAAAGAGAGGAAACCAGCACAAACTCGGGGAGTTTCTGGAAAATTCAGGCCTCCATGGAGTTAGCATTGCTTGTGATGTTGACATGATTTTGGCAATGCAAGGTTTTCATGTGGTTATAAATTACTTTGAATTTTTCACAGTATAGAAGCAGGAATTTGAAGAGTTGGAAATGCAATCAGTGTATTATTTATATGATGCTTGGAAGCTAGAGTACTTCATTTCAAAATAAAATCATGTGGTCTGAGGGGAAAAGAGAGATAAGTTTACAAAATATGCCAGAGCATTCTTATCTCCACACACATCATCTCCAGTCTAAGGAACCACAGCAGAGTTAGAAGTCGATGTTCCTTTACTACACACAAAGCTTTCCCCCATGACCTTTTGAGAAATGCCTTTGGAGCAGCCTCTAGAATCTGACACAACATTCCAATAGTGTATAAAGCCTGCCATGTAACCTTACAGACACATGACTTTTAGAGCCAATCTGGGAACCAAATTAGGAAATGCTGTGTTTGGGGAAGAACAAACCATGATGACAAAAGAGGCTGTTTTGTGGATTTCAAGGCGGATAGAGGGGTTCCGGAAAGCATTTGAGTAACAACTGCCATCCTGGGAAATGAATCCAGATTCCGTTGGTGACAGGCAACAGGGAGAACGTTCATTCAGGGAACTGAGAGGTCAGTACTAATCTCCTGAGGATAAGGCTCAGGTGTGGCTGTGGCATTTACATAGCCCCAGTGTGGCCCGAACTTCCCAGCACACAGCTGGTGCCTGTCACAAACTTACAGATGACTGTGACCATGTCTGCCAATTAAATCTCTGCTGACCCAGTGAAAAAGCCCCTGCCCATGTAATAGCTATTGGTCCAGACCTAAAGACTCAGGAAATGTACAGTTCCCCCAGAGAACTCACTCAGAAAGAGCAAACTGCTCTGTGGACTATCTGCTTACTGTGCCACCTTCTGCCAAATGTTTGCAGCTCACAGACTGTGTGCGCCAAGTGTGTGCACAAAGGAAGCCAAGACAGTGGCTCCAGGGCAGGGTGAGAGCTGGGCTTGTTCTAGTGTTTCATCATGTTCTTCCCTGCTCTCTTGAAGGCCTTTGAAGACTCTTGCCATGGAGTGGGTGCCCTCAGCAGTTAGCACTCCCGAAGAGGGAGGCAGATCTCCAGAGGTGCACTCAAGCGTTGACAAGCTCATCTCTGGCAGCAAATCTGTTCAAATCATGCTCCTGACAAAATCTAGACGGTGCCTGTCTGATGCTCAGCCATCCACATATCCTACTGCTAGAACACCTGGGGACTTATCTTTATCTTTTCACACACCGAGTGCTGAAAACGACAACATTAAAGAATACTTTCTCACAGGGAGATCAGCACTGGGTCTCTGCCCTTTCCCTTTGGCTCTTGCACCCACAGCATCCTAGCTCTTTGTCCGAGGGCAGGGAGCAGGGCCAAGGCATGGAATTGCTGCTGCGGGAGCTTATTGACAATTTTCCCTACTTGTAGTAATTCTGTTTTGTTAGTGATAGACTACTTCTCAGTTTACCATAGGCTAAATGTATTCTGGAGGTAGGTAACAAGAGCCTTGCCTTCTAGAGGAGGGAGGGTGGAGTCCTCAGGCATCTGCTCATTGGAGAAGAGGCTAGGTTTACACGTGTGCAAATGACTGCTCGCTATGGTTTGGGACCATGGGATGCACTCTGTCGAACTATAAGGTAAGCACGTGAGAGTGAAAGGAGCAATTAATTAAGAAGAGCATCAAGGGAAAACATCGTAGCAGAAAAGATGCTTGAGCAGGACCTGAACAGAGCAAAGGAAGTCACCTGCCTATCTGAAGGCAGACCATTCTGGTCCCAGGCACAGCCACAGGACCTGCATAGAGTGAAGGAAGTCATGTGCCTATCTGAAGAAAGACCCTTCTGGTACTGGGCACAATCACAAGACCTGCACAGAGGGAAAAAGAAAGTCAACTGCCTATCTGAAGGAAGACCCTTCTGGTCCCGGGCACAGCCATATCCCAAGACCTAAGAGCAAGGCAGGCATGGAGTCTGCTGTGCTGGAACAGTTAGTGAGAGACAATTGGAGAAGAGAGGTCCCACAGATGCCCAGGACCAACTGCACAGGGTAAGAGAGGCTACAGAAGACCTTTACAGAGGTACTGCCAGGACGAGAAGAGGTAGCAACTCAGCATGCATCAGCATCTTCATGGCACACCCAGTACTTCCTGTTTCCTAAATGAGCTCACTACTGTGGATCTCAGATGCAGACACTAATTCACCTTCCTGCACATTACACAGCTATCCAGGGTAGCACTAGGTCATGAGGGCTCCCATATCTAACCAGTGTGAAGAGCTCACGTCTTAGCAGTTACAACCCTGCACTGTACAGATAATCAAACACGCTAAGTAGGAACGGTAAGGTGAGTCCTGATGGTGCTATCAATGGTTATCTACAGCTTTGTAAAAGACAAAGTGGGTCACATGCGAGCTCCTAAATTATTGGAGTCAAACTTTTAGAGGTGAATTTCACATTCACAGCCAACTAGTCACACCAGATGATAAACAAGTAGCTTAAAAGGGCAGAAGACAGGTTTGAAGCCCAAATCACACTGTTCCGTGCAGTCCTAGCATGGCAAAGGGTATATGCTATTTAATAGGTGATTTTTAAATGCAATTAAATTAATCACACCAGTATCATAAGTAGATACCTAACTATCTTTATTTAAATTCTTAAACATTTAAACTTTAAAAAAAAGGTTCTCACTGGAAAATAGTAGATGAAATAGTCAAGGTGCCATGTGTCTGGGTACAAATAATATTTATTGACCCATACATAATGGAAGGAGGTGGCCATCAGGAAGGGAAGTCCCCAAAACCTGTAGAAGCTGCCTTGAGTAGAAATAATAAGCCAGCCCCACTTAGAGAGTGCCCTGTAGAGCCCATTCATCTGCCCTGCCCTCTGGACCGTCTTCCCATCTTCTGTTCTGCTGCATCATGATGATGTCTATCTACTAGTGAGTGTGCAATATTTCGCCTCTGCAATGGTCCTTGAGCCATGGAGGAGGGTGTGTGATATAAATGTTTCATTATGGCTGAGCACGTCACAGTCATGTATTCTAAGATTCTGTGTTGACCACTATCCACTGCACCGAGAATGGGATATTTCTAAGCTAGAAGAACACGCACATACTCTGCCAAAGCATCCTTCATCAAATCTGGATTTGTAGGACTGCCTAATGGGAGCTTATAACTAAGAGTCAGTGTGGACTTCAGAGGTGAGGAGTGATGGACAAGAATGCTAACTGCTTGTCACAAATGTTTCCCAGCTCCTTCCACATCAGCTTCATTCATGAGGCTCGGTTCCTTAAAAGCACATAGAACTGTCTCTGTCAGTCATTCTCGCGAAACCCTTCCAATCAGTAAAGAGGAACCCGAGGGAATTCTGCTTCAGCAAACACGACTCTCTAATTCATACTGCGTCTGCTCCATCGAAAATTAAGCTCACGGAGCTTGTTCTGTTAGCAGCACTGTGACTTCCTAGACCAGCACTTCTTAAGTTTAAAAGAAAAAACTCTAATTTTGAACAATGTCAGTAGACATTCTAGGGAGAAAACAAAGGTCTTTTGTCAAGTAATTTGGAAAAATGCAGGATTAAGGAAGGCTAAATGTTCTCTTGCCTTCAGGACTTCTCAGAGTCTTTTATATAGGGTAGGGTTGGAATTTTTTCCAAAGTATTTGATAAATGGAACCATTCTTTCCTATATTACTGTATTTCATGCGACTATCACTTTGATACACATGTTTTGAGAAATGAAAACCTGGATCATATCAACCTATGTGTATGGTTAGTCCATTTTCTCTTTTCCCACAGCTCACTGTGACCCATACTATTGCGGGGGGTGGGGTGGGGGGAAGTCCCTGTTGACATAATGGCATATAAATATAACAGTCTACTTCACAAACAATTACATTTGAAAGCCACATAGATCCTACCCTTGAGAAATTAGTTACAATCCCTCACAGCACAGTAGTGAGAAGTCGCTGTATTGGGTAACTTGTGTCCAGATTGTCATAGTTCTAATCTATCTTATGCCAAAAAGTAACAATTAATGGAGGTGTTATTATAATAGCTCACTGCTCAAGGGAAGAAAACATGCTGTGTTCATGCATGCTATAGAGGTCTCTTCAACATGGCAGAGTCTGCCCTCCAGAAGGGAAGCTGACAGAGAATGTAGAGTCATTGCATACATTGCCAGGCTGGTACCATCTTTCCAGAACCCCTCTCCCTGCAGGGATTCCCTGATCCATAAATGGGTGGCTCTATTTGGTTGCATCCCTCCAGGTGGCACAGAAGTCACTCTTACAGAAAGTATCATTTGGTCACTAGATATGGCCTTTCTTCAATAGTCAGACCCAGAAATTGCAGAGATGGAGGTGACTGTTCCCCACTACAAGCCTCTCTTCTCATAGGTGAGAAAACAGAAGCGGTTAATGACAAAACTCATTTGTTCAAAACTACCCAGCTCACTTGAAATGTTGTCCACACTAGTAGCCAGCCCCACTGCCTGCTTGTGCTCTCATTCCTCCCTGCCAGGATGGCATAGGCATCAAGGAGTTGGAACAGCAGCCATTTCACTCAGTACCGTCACCGAGACTCAATTTGCTCATCTAGAATGGCTCCAAAGGCAGCACAAACCTCATGAAGTCTATTGAGAGTATTAAACAAGTCAACGTGTTCCCAGGGACTTGGTCAACTGGACTGTTGTTGAGTGCCTCTATGTACTAAGAAGAAGGAAGCTAGTTAGGGAAGTATAGAGACAAGCCATGGCGGTCAGCTATGTTCATCACACAAGAATACAGCATGACTACTGCCAGCTGGTTGCTACATATCTGGCGGGGAAAAGAACAGATAGCCACTCAAGACTACAGAACTCACTCCCAAACTGCCCTGAGTATACCTTTCCAAAGGCTGCCTGGCTGGGGTTCACAGCCACTAAGACCCATTGACCTATCAATAATAGGATACAAAAGGTAGCTCTAACCTCAGACAGCATCAATTCCCTTGCCTACTCTAGCTCCAGCCAATGGCAGAGGCCTCTGTTGTAACCACAGTGCAGTCAGAATGTTCCCTGTGCTCCATCCTGCCCCACCTCCCTACAACACTCCAGCAAAACTGGTGTGGGATGTCCTTCTGTGTTTGTGTTGCTTCTACTGGTTGATGAATAAAACTGTTTCAGCCAATGTCTTAGCCAAGTAAAGCCAGGCGGGAAATCTGAACAGAGATATAGAGAGAGTAGACAGAGTCAAGGAGACACCATACATCTGCCAGAGGAAGATGGCAGAAAACCTTACCAGTAGGCCACAGCCTTGTGGCGATATATAGATTAATAGAAATGGGTTAATTTAAGATACAAGAGCTAGCTAGAAATATGCCTGAGCTGTTGGCAAAATAGTGTTGTAATCAATATAGTTTCTGTGTGATTATTTGGGTCTCGGTGGCTGGGAAACCAAAGTGCAGTCTCCAGCTACGCAAAACTCTTGAATGTTGCTCTCAGAGTTGCATTTTCTGCAAGAACTCCACAGGTGACATCATCCTCAGACTAGCCTACTGTTCAGCAAAGGGGCATTTGCCATCATTTTTGTTTTTGCCAAACAGTCCACACTCATTTTCTAGAATAAGAAACATTATAGGTTTCTTTATGAGCAACATTCTTTATGGATGAAGAAAAATGGTAGAGATAAAATAACTGAAATCAATTTTTATTGTCATTTAGAGAGTCCTAAACTTCGTAGGTTAAACTGACAACAATTTGCTCCACCACCAACCCCACTGCTTGAGTTACTGTGTCTTTAAAGACAAACAATGGGCACAGGAAATGATAGCAGATCCCATTTTTAAAGTATGGATAACGTTTGTGTGCATGGCAGCACACGCATGTAATCCCAGCACTCAGAAGGCTGAATCGGGAAGACTGAGAGTGCAAGGCCAATCTTGGCTACATGGCAAAATCTTGTCCCAAAACAAAAACACCAAAAAATAAAAGTTAAAAAGATGAACTTTAGTTCACTGAGAAGGATTATTTCTTGTCGCCCTGGATGGCTGATGTGAAATCCACTACTGAAAGATACTGCGTTCTAAGGTTTTAATCATTCATATCCTATACATGCAGCTACAGCTGCAGAGCCAGAGAGGGGCACAGATGGCAGCAGGCATGCCAAAGCCTAGGATGCAGTTTTCCCTCTGCCAATAACTCCCTCTAGGCTCTTGGGCAGGTCCCAGATTTTTGCTGGACCCTACTTCTCTCACCAGCAGAACAAGAAGCTTATATTTAAAATAATAATAATAAAAACAAAGTCTAAGGTCCGTTTTAGTAAGGAAAACTTACGCTTGCTTAACCTTGTAGGTTTTTTCCCCAGGCAACATAAATAAGTAAGATGTGGAGGTAAAGTGTAACAGTAGAGAAGATGTTAAAAGTGTCATAAATTCAAGTTCCCAGTCCACAAACATGAATTACAGGAGAGACTGTTAAATGAATGGGAACAGATTTTATAGCTATATTTTCCTTTTGCAAGGTTTCCAGATAAATCATTGCCTATGGCACTGACTGTCATTTCCTTAACATAGAGTGTTCGAATGCATAGCTCAGCGATAGCGTGGACAAGCCACAAGTCAAAGGCAATGTTTTTTAGAAATTAACCATGTCTAGGTCTCTGCCTTGGGTCATGACATGCTGACATACTAGCATCTGTTAGGAAGTGGGTGTGGCATCAGGGTGACACACACTGTGATTTGCAGGTCCCTCCAGTCCCGGACTTCTGGTAGCAAGAAATGTCTAAGGGCAAAGCTGCCATAATTACCCTGGCAGGGAGAGCAGGTTTAAGTGGACTGGTGTTTTTGAAGCATGCTGAACTCTACTGCCCCTTAGAGGTGGCATGAACAGAATGCATGTGAGAAAATTAAAAGGCCTGCCCCTAGAGTATTTTCTTCTTTTATTCCCTTGCCTTTCAAATCTGGGTTCTTAAGCAATGCCTTCATTTATCTACTACAGAAATGGTGGGGTCCATGGCGAATACAAAAGTAACAGATGTTCTCAACACACGCCTTTGCTTTGTTTGTTGTTATTGTTTCGCATTGAGACAGTGTCTCACTATGTAGCTTTGGGTAACCTAGAACTTGCTACACAGATCAGCCTGACCTTGAACTCGAAGCTCCACCTGCCTCTGCCCCCCATGTGCTGGGTTTAAAGGCCTGTGCAAAAATACCTGGCTTGTCAGCATATGTCATTACCACCCCACATCTCAGTGGTTTTCCCCGTACAATTCTGGTTCCGGTTTTAACCTCAGGAAGCATTGTCTTCCATATCTTTTCAGGGCTGGGAGCAACTGTGACAAGAACAGTAAAACTCTGGGGTCTCTGCCACGTTTTACCTCCAGCGGGATCTACAATTGTCACAGAAACCCAAATACTCGAGGCTCAGTTTCCTTGTTTATAAAATGAAGGCGGTCACACTTGCCCCCAACCCTCAATGGCAATGGGAGAAAACAGACAAGAGCATGCATGAAAACACCCTGGGGAAAAAAGCAACTATCTGGTCAAGGTGGGTTTCTGCTCTGTGACGGATGAAATGGAATACCAGCAGTGACTTTAACAAACATAAAAAAGTAAATAAATAAATTTTAAATGCTTTCTGCAGATTATAGCCCAAACTCCAGGAGTTGTTTGGCAGAGGTCAAAGTTTGGAGTAAACAGAAGCAGGCATTCTCCACAGGCCCCTCCTAACTGGAGAGGAGAACACCTGGGAAAGACTTCCTCTCAGCATTCCCTGGAGCCCCAGGAGGGTGGCCGCCTTTCCCTTGAGCACCACTATTCAGGAACCCAAAGGTGCAAAAATTAGAAAACATCTAAAAGATGATCCCATCCTCCTTGATGGCTGCCCTTGGGATGAACAAGAGAGTACCACATCACTGGAGCCGGAGTCCTCTCATCCCGCCCTGCATCCTGTCATTCCAGCAGACCGTGCCTTCTCATTATGAGGATTTAAGTTGACAAATACATTGAATTTCATTGCGCATGAGCCTCAGCTTTTGGCAAACCAACATCCCCTTTACAGGGACTGCCAAAGAGCCACTGGTGGAATAAACCTGAAAACCTCACAGAAAAGAGGGAGCCCCTCTCTCCAGGGGGTAATTTAGTAGGTAGATTAGGCGATACTTGATTAAGAATAAACCTCTCTTTTCTATGGATATACACAGTGTTTGTACAGAAGGGCTGAAAGAAGTGGAGGATTAGGTCACAAATCCACAGGAAAAAGCCGAGGACTTTTTTCTCAGAAGAAATATGCAGGTTCCTCCACATTCGGAAAACAGTCATACTTTATTGGGAGGGAAAAAGGAAAACGGAGACATGTACACACAACAGTTTTCTTTATGGGATCTCACTTGGCTGAGAACTGGGCAGCCCAAAGACCCTGAGCAAGGCATTTGACACCCAACAGTCTAACTGCTAATAAGAGCTATGATTCGGAATCAAGCCTACCAGAAACTGATTGTCAACTGAGAATTTTCAAGACTGCCCATATACAACAAAAGTCATTTGTACTTCATGGGAATTTTAGTGTGAAAGAAAACCAGTGTCACAATAAATCCCAGAGAGAGAAAGAAAGAGAGAGAGAGAGGGAGGGAGAGAGAGAGAGAGAGCTTTTCTGTAGACTGTCAGTACAACCAGAACACCCACCCCCTACACCGCAAAACAGCTACCCATGTCTTCTGTATGTGAACAGTCACATAAACCCTTTTTATCATTTGAAACCATGAACAAACAGCTCAGGCCAGCAACATGAGATTTATCTACAAGCCAAGGGGACACCCCCAAGTTCTATGTACCTCTATACATTGAGACAGAAAAGTACGAAACAAGCAAAACTCATCCAAAGGTTAAAAGATATGTTAAATTCTAATGAAGTTAGAACAGATGTGGACACACAAGCTGAGCTGGGATGGCCTTTCTCATCTTTCCATATGTTGAAAAAGATGGCTGAAATGAAATCTCCCTAAGTCACCGTGCGCCATGCCTACCAGACAGCCATGAAAAACTAGGTACTCGATAAATGCATTTTGACAGTGATGAATCTCTGAGCACTGACTGGTCAGGTTTCCTCTTATGGCAGTGCTTAGGTAAGTGTACCATAACATGGGAACATAGATCATCGTTAGAGGAACAATTGTAAGCACACGAAATTGAAAGAGAAATAAATTTAAGTCCGTGACTTGGAGAGATGGACAGAAAGACATGAGGCTTAAAATTGTTGCTTAATATACCTCCCTGTGAAGAAACAACTTAGCAAGCTTGAGGACTTCACAATGAACTGTATGTTCACTGGAAGCTGTGCATTGGAGACCTGATGTTTGTACACTTCCTCTGCTAGTAGATTCTGACTCTAATTGGAAGAACAAAGTTAAATAAAGTCCCCTGGGAGGAAATATGGACATACAAGTTTACTTAATTTAAATTATTTCTAAATATTTTGTGACCTATTCATTTTGCTTGTTTGTTTTAGTTTTTAGGATTCTACTAGAACTAGAATAAATGGGAACATTCACTCACTTTCCCAGCGAATCACAATGGGGTTTAATCACTGGTAGAAAAAGAACTTTACAGTTCCCTGGGAACCTATAATTTGGAAACGGAAGCACACAAGAATAGACTTTAGTTTTCAGGCAATAAATTGAAGAGAACTCTGCAGACATACAACAGAAAAGGAGCATAAAATATTGGCTTGCGTGTTTCTTAGAATGTTCATTCATTAACTCGATAAGCTGCACAGGGGAAAATGGAGCCAAAACCTACAAAGAGGTCCACTGGGACTTCTAATTGGCATGTTTCTTCGGCAAGAAAGGAGTGGTGGGGGTGGGGGAAGCATCCCACTCTAGTAAGGACGGTTTAGTGTGAATCTCAAGAAAGATCACTTGTTGAAAAGTCTCCATATGGGTTCTGACGAGACATACAGAAGCCCAAAGCCCCAAGGCCCAACATAAATATCATCCTTCCATAATCTGTGTCCTGGGAATAGTTCTACAGAATTATACAAGAAAATTATAGACATTCATATCTACCTTCATACGCTCAACATTAACTTAAAAACTGTGAATATTTCTTCCTTGTTCCAAAGGTGCTTGACTGAAAATGTCCATTGACTAAGGCCGTACTCTGTATCTTTATGGCTCAAAAAGATGAAACAGTCACCAAGTATCTGTTGGGTGATAGTCCCCAAGGCTGTCATCTCCTGTCATTGAAAACTCACTATCAGCCTCTGTGGAAAGAAATGCTACAAGAGTTGGAACCATACAGGACCCCTTCCCAAACCTAACCTTGTTGCACGCATCGGGGAAGGTAGGGCTCATTCACAGTCTTGATGGAAGAAGAAATGGGGAGATTCTCTGTTTTCATTCAAGCCACAAAGGACCAGTGTTTGAAGAAGATATTGACTTCACAGCTCTTTAGACTTCATCCCATTCTCCTTGGCCGTGAGCATACATATACATCTATAAAGTTAAATCAAGAGCTCTCGCTTCCTACTGAGTATGAGTGTTCTCCTTTGAGAAACAAGGTGTTTTCAGACAAAAAGAAAAAAAACCCTCCAGATGAATACTAAACTGTCATCCATCTTCAACAGACACAATGAGATAGGTAAGGTTCATTCTAAGTATCATTTAATACCAAAAGAATCCAGTGGGATAGAGTACAGGCTGGGAAACAGATTATAAACCAATGAGCAATTCGCATACAGATGTGCGAACTCCCAGGTTGCACATAAAAATTCACACTGATGACTTACTTTGGACAACCAGAAGATCCCACAAGCCTATCCTCAGTTTTGTTAGAGCAATGCTCATCAGAGTTTAATGACTTGTGTCCTTAGATGAGGCATGGGCTCCTGAATGCCTTACAGTCCTCCCCCCAATTACATGCACAACTAAGGCCAACTGCAGCAGAAATCTGTCAACACGCCCACACTTGCTTTTCCTATAATTTAAAAATAGGTCTCCAAAATTTGTCCCTTAACACAGCAAATGATTAGCCTCAGTTATTCAGTCTTTCTGGTACCTGCCCTTTCCCTAAGCAGAGTGAGTTCTCCAACCCTTGAGTCAGCCCTATGCCATGCCAATGACCGGAAGTGGAACAAACACCGTCAGGTCAAGACGAGGCCTACAACTTCTCCAAGTCTGGTCACTCTCCTCTGCCCTTGCTGCTGTCAGAGGCCAGTTTTCCTTAGCCTGAGCTTCAGAATGAACACACACGGAACAGCTGCCCCTACAGATGTGAGCAAGTAGGACAGATGCCTGGGAAAAACTGTTAGGAGCAGCAAAGGACAACATGCAAATATAGAACAATACACCATGAGTTCTTTAAAAGCCTGAGTCTGGAAATGGTTGTTACAAGGCAACTACTAATCGATACATCTCTACCAGGCATCATCAGTTTTCTCCTAACATACAAACCCATCTCTTGCATGTGTTACTAACTGAGACCCTGAAGGTAGTTGCCATTCCTGCCATGAAATTATAAGAAACAAAAAAAAGCCACAAGTCACATCTTGCTTTGACTTACAGTAGTGATTCTCAACCTTCCTAATGCTGTGACCCTTTAATACACTTCATATTATGGTGACCCCTAACCAAAAAAAAATATTTTTGCTTCTACTTCATAACTGCAATTTCATGACCATTATGTAATGTAAATACAATTTACATTACAACATGCAGGCTACCTTGCAGATATGTCATGCTTGTGGAAAGGTCACAGTCTCAAAGGAATCACAGCCCACAGGTTGAGTACCACTGACCTAGAGGCTCCAATTTTTACCTTCTGTCATTGTATCCTACAGGGAGCAGAGGAATCCCTGAGTGAGTGGAGTCCTGAGGGCTATGTGTTGTTGACATTGGCACAGCCATGTGAAGGCTTCCATAGCCTCAGGCTCAGAGGGATGACAATGCCTTCCTCTGGAGACCAAATCTGGGTGTTGAGTATGTACAGAAAATGCTCACCGTGGTGTTAGCCACCTGAATATTTATGGCCTGGAGACTACTCCCCTACAGAGACTACTCTTGCTGAGATTAACTAAACCTGTCTTCTTGATCCAACTGTGTACCATAAACCCCGCCTCCTTGTTTATCTGTATTTAATAACCCTGCCTCCTTGTCCAGCTGTATGCAATAATCCTGCCACCCTACTCAACTCTATGGAATAAACACACTGAGCTTCCAGGATGTTTCAGTTTCTCCAGCAGAGAGAGCTGGTCACCAGAACCCAGCTATCTGTTCATGTGTCCATCTGTCTGTCTTCATTTATTTGATACCCCTGTTAGATCCAACCCTGGAGCCATTCTGGACACAACGATACCCTTGTTTAAACAATAAATGGTAACTCTTTAACTTTGTCGTTAATTTTATGTATCTTTCTCAGCTCAGCATATTCTGTCTCCCTCTTTGTGAGTGAGTGTGTCTCCTTCTCTGTGAGTGTGTGTGTGTGTGTGTGTGTTCTGCTTCCTCCCGTCTTTCTCCTACAAAAGTGTCACTATGTAGACACTATGTATCCCAGACTGGCAACTTGTAGTCTTCCTGTCTCAGTGTCCTAGTGCTAGGATTACAGGCCTATGTGACCCCAAGCCCGGCTCTGAGTTCTTACTTGAAGCCTCTTCCAGAAGTTATTACTATTAGAGCAATGTGCTCATGATCTATTTCTAGATACCACCTAGTTGGCTGAATAAAATCAAGGCATCAATCGTCACAACCCACCAGTGCCAAACAAATCAAATTAGCCAGTGCCAAACTTTCAACCACACCTTAACCAACCAAGTAAACAAAATCCTGGCTGACACTTAAAGACTAACATATGAACAGAAAGTACTTAAAAGAACACTAATATTAAAAATGAAGAGCATCTAGAAAATTCCATTCTCAGAAGGCAGCAATTACTGCATCTCAGCACATCTGCTAAACGATTCAGGCAAGGAGGAGACTCACTGCCTATTAACCTCAAGCAGAGACACTTCCATCTCAATTAATTGTGACTTTTTATTGCATTTCAAATGTTATCCTTTATTTGGGGTGGTCAGGAATGCAACTGAGCAATTCCAGACCATGTTATCTTTTATGAACTGGTCTACGAGGCAGTTATCAAGGCCCCTTAAGAAAACACAGCTATACAAAAGTTCATGGGCCAAAAACAAGACATTAATTTCCGTAACTAGATGTGTCCTAAGAAAAGAACAAATTGCTACACAGAGAAAAGACAAAAATGTATATGCTCAATGCAAACCAGAGCACAGCTATGTAAACCCTGCACATAACATACAACTCTTTTCCTTATTGTGTTTCTGTGTACATGTGCATGTATGTGTACATATGGCATGGTAACCTGCAGGTGTTGGTTATTTTTCCCCCATGTGGGTTTCAGGAACCTACCTTGGGTTGTCAGGCTAAGCAGCAAGTGCATTCACCCTGAGCCATCTTTCTTGGCCCAGGCAACTCTTTTTCAATGATTTCTCATCTTTTCTTGTTACTTTAAAGACAGTCAGTTATCAGCATTTTTTCTGAGCACAACCTGTGATGGGAATGATTCTGAGCTCTTGAGAAACTCCAACTCAGCTCTAACAGTGCTCTGGAGCAGAAGCAATCAGTCCTCCTTTTAAGACCAAGACTTTGAGAAGGTAAGTCGTCTTTCCAGGAATACTCTAGCCATATATTTTAAAGTGTGGAATGAAATCTAGAGCCAATTAAGGAATAGCAACAATAATCCCCTCAATGGAAGTTCTCACTCCAAGCACTGGGTCTTTTATGGTTTATGCTTGGACTGTGCCTTGCTCTGCCAAGCAGAGAGCATAGCATCCCACAGGAAGATGGAGGCAGAGAGCACAGCATCCTGCAGGGGAGCAGAGGCAGAGAGCATAGCATCCTGCAGGGGGATGGAGGCAGAGAGCATAGCACCCCACAGGAAGATGGAAGCAGAGAGCACAGCATCCTGCAGGAGGATGGAGGCAGAGGCTGGCACTGCTGCTGGGATATCTGAATCCAATCAGGCTGTAGTTGCATGAGGCCCTTGCAATTCATTTAACCAAAAGACTTTATTTCTTAGTTGAAATAAAGTTGTGCCCCCACGACTCACACTTAAGAGCCCTGTTGCTCAGGTAGCATGCAGTGTAAATGGGATAACAGCTAACATACAGAAGGCAGCACAGCCTGGAACACTGAAGCAGATAATGAAAGGCAACTATCACTGCCATGTTCCTCTGCCCTCATTTGTGGAGGATGGGAGGACTTGGAGTCCTTCAGAATCTTTTTGTGATCTTTTTGTGACTTCTAATCACAACACATGTAAAGTGACCAACATTGCTCTGGGGAGTAAATGTTGTGAGAAATACATTTTTAAAAAAATATGATATCTTTAAAAAAACTACAGCGCTCTTCAAATTTTACTTACTATCTCATTCTTTAGACTTTGAGCTAACATCTGTGACAGAAGAAAGACTAAGATCCCAGTTCCTAGACGTGACCTGTCAAGATTACTGAGGAAGCTATGGGCACATTTCAGCTAGAACCCATACTAAAGTGGACCCATGAGCAAAGAGGACCCAGTGTTAGCTGTGCTCTCACGTCTAGGCCAAGCATCCATGCAAAGGACACTTGACTAGAACTGGCACCACAAGGCACATCTAAGACAGAGAGGCACCGAAACTAAGAGGAGCTGAGAAACCTCCGTCTGGGATGGGATGCAGATTTTCCCCCACATTCCTTTCATGGAACAGTTATTCATTTCTCTTTTGGGCAATTAAAAGGATGAACTATGAGTACACACTAAAATTATCTACTTCTATCTCCAAGGAGGAAACCAATCTATAACTGCAGAAAGACACTAACTAATAAGCAGAATTTAACATGAACTCAGGCCAAGTTGAACTCAAATTGCTCTGTTTAAAGACAGGACTGGAGTAAATAAAAGCACTTCAAAGCCAATGTCCTGTTTCAGCCTGAATGTTTTATTGAGCACACAGGGAGAGCTCTGTCCCAACCCAGCTATGGTTAATGAGAAGAGATTGCTGTTTTGGTCTGTCAGTTGCTTTCCAAGGTAAGACTATCACTGAGAGATAACTGTACCCACTATATTCAGACAGAGTAATGATCTTTTTTGGAGCCCTGGTTTTTGTAAACTGATCAGAGGAATGCATCTGAATGCCTTTTCTGATAAGGACATGCATTCCCTCCCACACAACTTAAACACAATTCCAAACAGACTTGACTTGCCACCCATGTAATTGTAGCCCTTACCTTTTAAAGTGAGGTCCAGGAAGGAAGAACCTCTGTGTAGCAATTTCAGGACTTTCCAAACTCAACTCTTTTTGAACATTATTCCAGAAATGATGCTTTTNTTACTGAGAAAGCCTTATTAAATTCCCTGGGATTTTCCTGTTAGTGCTGGACTCAGGGCAAAGTAAAACCCATTGCTGTGCACAGATTCCTGCAGCACTGGCTACAGCAGACAGTTCGTCTCTAAACATTTAGTTATTAAGAAGCAGAATGTAGACTTACCTGCAAATGCTGTGAGTTGTCGACCATGCTATCTTCGCGCCGGCGGACTTCTTCTAATAACTGGGCATTCTTCTTCTTCTCCATCTGTTGGTTGTGCTTGAGGCTAGCCACCTTCTTATTCTGATCTTTCATATGCCTGAGAAAAGCCAGCAGAGTGTGGTTATATTCAACTATATAGAAGGCATGCATTGTCACAATAGATTCAAGAAGGACTTAAGTGCAGAATATTCTGGCACAGGCTTAGGAAAACCAGGGGTTCTGAGAATGCTACATCTATTCAATCACAAAACTGGCAGGTGTCAGGATGGCACTGGGATGTCAATGGTGAATAAGACAGGTATAATTGTCATTTCTAAGGAGCAGTAAGTTCAGAGGGAACATAAATACTAAAGATACACAATCTGGGTCTCCTAAAGCTGAAGGAAGTAAACAGCATGCTATGAGAGATGGTGGCATGCATACAAGGAGAGACAGCAGATGGAAGGAGATGGAATTCGACACTGTGGCCACAGAAAAGGTTTCCAAAGCATATGAAAGGATTCCATCAGGAGGAGCAACCCAGGGTATCTCCCCAACAAGGCAGCTCCCCAGGTAGAAAGACATGTAATACAAGACAGAAGAAACTTGACTTCAGGGGAAACAGAGGGTTAAAGAAGACTCCACCAAGTGGAAGTAAAGTGAGGAAAGAGGACTCCAAAGGCTAGTGGGCAGGACACACAACATCCAGTGGGCAGGACACACAACATCCAGTGGGAAGGACACACAACATCCAGTGGGCAGGACACACAACATCCAGTGGGCAGGACACACAACATCCAGTGGGCAGGAC
>LOJH01003959.1:25418-36024 GCA_001685095.1 Ellobius talpinus
CACAACATCCAGTGGGCAGGACACACAACATCCAGTGGGCAGGACACACAACATCCAGTGGTCTGGGATACTGCTTTTATTTCCTTCAAAGTAGCTGCTGTTCTCGTTAGTATTGTTCTTTTGAATCCTGTTCTTTTTCTGAAATATTAATCCACTACTTTGACTTTTAAAATAACAACCCAGAGTCCCTGATCAAATACATTGTTAACACATAGCTCAAAGTTTTAGCTAATTACAATGTCATACAAATGCCCTGATACAGGGTAAACATTTCCAGTGGGTCATCCTGACAAAGAGTATCAAGATGGTAAAGATGAAGGATAAAGGATAGGTTAAGATTAAAAGTGGGAACTACAGGTTTAACATAGAGAATGTCACAACATTCCATAGTTGTAGGCTGCCATGTCCACAGCAGATATAAGTCGAATCTAATACCACAGGTGGCAGGAGAGCAACACCAAGGGCTAGGGACCGGGGCCATGAAGAGGAGGCTAGAGTGTGAATCCTCAACATCCTTCCTAGTGCCATCTCCTGTGTCCTCTGCACTCCTACAGCAACCACTGTGACTGAGCCCGGACTCCCAAGCCCAGCACACTGAGGAGCACAGACAAAAAGAGAACTAGATGATGAACAGCAGAAGCGTCCGGCTGAACCATCGCAGAAGCAGATGAAGGCAGCTCTCTGCCAGTTGTAATTCCTTCAGTCCTCACAGAATGGTGCGCTCTCCTCCTCCACTCCCAGAAAGTCATGCAGTAAACATGTAGCTCACCACTTTCACTGGACTAGTTGTCCGGCAAGCCCCAAGAACCCTACTGTCTCTGCACCTCCAGCTTGGAGAATGCAGGCATATATCACTACACCTGCTCCTTCCCCGTAGGTGCTGGAGAGCTGAACTTGGGTCCTTATGCTTGTACAGCAAGGGCTTTGCCAATGGAGGCATAGCCAAAGCCTGTAATTGTTTCACTAGAGAGCACTCTCAGAGAAAAACTTAGTTTATACTAATGTGTACCATTAAATAGAACCAACTGCTAAATGCTCTTATCCAAGTGCACACAAATAGAGTCTGGTGGCAAGTGTTTGCATGAAGAAATGGCACAGCATTCTCTGAGTATTCCAAACACAAAGACCCCATTTCTATGGATATGACAATTTTTAATAGACAGATAGATGGATGGATGGATACATACATATAAACATAAATAGATACATAGACAGAGATACATAGCTACATAGATAGATAAATTGCAGATTCCAGGTCTTTTAAAGTTGTTCTTCACTTCAAATCAGTAGCTAAGAAAAATGAAGATCTGAAGCTCCGTGGCTGTGAGGCAGGACTCTCTCCAGCATTTTCAGCCGTTTCCTCAAACACTGCTTTATTGAAAATGCAAAAGACTGCCAAAAAATTGGATTTCAGGCAGTACTGCTTAAGATATGGGTCAATCAGACAGGAGGAACCCAGGTGATAAGAATGGATGGCAGGTGTCCATGTGACTATCATCAGCTACAAACCCAGTGTATGCCTTCCCTGTGGAAGTACAGTGACTTTCAAATACATTTCTGACAGCTGAACTTTCTTATGAGTTGCCAGGAAAACTGATAAGGGAGAGGAAGATTTCTCTTTGGCGGTAGGAAGGAAGCAAAGAGTGGCCCTGGCTGCATAGGGAGAAGGTCAGTGGTCTCTGGGTAGTAAAGAACTCATCACTCAAATGTCCCTCAAGGAAGCTAGTTCAAGTGGTACCTGGGAAGTCAGGTAAGAGAGTCAGGAGCTGCAACAGGCCTAGGTCCCTCGGCTAAGACAGGGTCTGTTCTGCACAGATCAGTGGCGTTCAGTTAAAGTATGACCAATGTGAACTTTCCTGGGGCACTTGCAGCTTCTCATAACCACATCTACAAGAAGCCTGCCAGGCTCAATATCATCCCCATCTACAGAAGCAGATCCACACTGAATAAATCAAGGTGCTGAACTCAATACAGTCTTCTACCATCCCCAGTGTTTGAGAGGCAGATTCTTCAGGGCCGTAGACTCTCATTCTAAACTCTTCGAGGAGAATGTCATTTGTGACTCTTTTCTAACTCCTGCCCACTGGGTAACCCTGCAATTCCATGGGGCTCACTTAAGGAGTTTTGTTCTCCAAGGACTTGTCATTCAATGTATCTAAGATTCAAAATAAAGACTAAAGAGATTGGAAGACAGTTCAGCTGTAAAGAGTGCTTGCTCGGCAATCATGAGGACTGGAGTTTGGACCCCGGCACTCACATAACAAACTAGGCATGTCCATAACTCTAACTCCAAAGGGGCAGTGAAGACGGGTATTTCCAGGACTTGTTAGCTTTCAGCCTAGTTAAGAAAAGGCAGGCACCAGGTTCAGGGAAAATGAATAGAAAGAAAGTGATACACACAGACACTTAACCTCTCTCCTGGACACACACACTCTCTCTCCCCCTCTCCTTCTCCCTTCCCCCTCTCTCTCTCACACACACACACACACAAAAATGAAGCTCACAAAAGCACTTGCGCACAAATACAGTACATTCATGAAAACATTTTTGTCGAAAATATAAATGAAAATTTGAAAACTTCCACTTGTCCATTAGAAGGAAATTGACTGAAGAATTGAGTACATTGACAGAATGGGGATCAGGCTAGCTAAAAGATTAAGGCCAGATGAGAAAGTTCCAAGGCTCCAAGACATTATAAACAGGCACAGAGAGCAGCAGGATGATACATACAATCTTAACTGTTTATGTAAATATAAAGCCCATTTGGAAACACAAAAACATAAATGGGAAGCTCTGGAAATCTCACACTGGTCTACTACAACTGCTACTAAGCTAGTGGGGGAAGAAAAACAAGTATGAGAATGGGATTGGGGAGAAAGGAAACTGTGTGTGTGTGTGTGTGTGTGTGTGTGATAGGAGTACGTGCAAGAAATTCACTGATAGACATTAGACATAAAAGGCACAAATCAGTGACTTCTGCCCAATCAAAACACGAAGCATTGCCCTCCCAGGCTGAGGAGTCACTATCTTAACTCCTACATATCTGGAGCATTTCACCCTTCTTTACTTCACAGACACTGTACTGTGTGTGATCTTCGTGTCTGAAATCTTCACTGGGCACAGAATGATCAGAGTTGTCCATGTCTTTTTGCATGGGCCTCGGTACTCTGTATGAGAGTTTGCACGTGGGTGTGCGTGCCCACATGTCCATGACTGTAAATGCATGTAGAGACCTGAACAGATTTCAGGAGTTTTCCTCATTCACCTGCTACTATATTCATTGAGACGGAATCCCTCATGGAAACCAAAAGCTGGGCCACACAGCTAGTATAGCTCACCATGCTGCTCTGAGTAATCCCTTGTTTCTACCCTCCCGGTGCTGGAACTACAGGCAGGCTGTCATGCCTGTCCATCATGTATATGAATGTTGGGGATCCAAACTCAGAGCCATGTGGTTGCATGGCAAGTGCTTTATCTGATGAGCATCTCTTCAATGTATAAACATATCTGTGTGTTTGTGTGTTTCACTCCTTCTTAGATCAGGTAGTATTCTGTTGTCTGAATATTACTATAGTTCAATTAGTCATTTCCTATCAATGGATAATTAGCCTATCTAAATTATTTTACTGTATGAATAAAGTGGCCATAAACTGTTTTATACCAGACTTTTGTAGAAATACACTTTTATTCCTCTTGGTTAAACAACCCAATGCATATATAGCTAGGAATGAAAACTGGCAAGAATGACCCCAGTGCAGGCCCATTTCTAGAGCCCATGAGCTGGTATTTTAAGTGTATCTGTGTTGTGCAGGGACTAAAAACATTATTTTCAGAACCAGATTTTCTGGGATGTCATCAGAAGTTTCCCACTTTCTAGGTGGGGCAGATATTCAATGTCTCTGTGCCTCAGTTTCTTCACCTAGGAAATGTGGGCTCCTAATTGTATCTTACTCAAATGCGACCGTGAGGAGTTGATAAGTCAGTCCAGGCCATATGCTTAAAACAGATTCTGGCATGCTCTTTCTCTGCTCAACTCTCAGCTTACAACAGAATGTCATCACGTCATGTGAAACTGCACACACATATTTAGCGTCTTAGTTCTCACACGTGACGGGTACCATGACTGCCTCACACAGTGGCTGTGGAAGGCATCAGTGGGAGCTGTTTGTTCTATGCTGATCTTCCCCGGTACTTCCTTTCTGATGAGTTACACTCCCGGCTGGCAACACTGGCAGCAACACTGAAGAAGACCATGACAAGCATGGGTGAGCAAAGATGCTGAGGTGAAGCCACATGTAGAGGGCCACACACACACACACACACACACACACACACACACGTGTGCAATGGGAGCCAGCAGTCTATACTATATGCAGAATTTCTGATAAAGAAAGCTTTGCTCTTAACCACTGAGATGGTCCCACTTTTTGGTGATTGTAAATACAGTTATAAATTTGAGAGAGCTACCACAAATATTCTAAGGCTATTCTTACAGCAATGACAAAGGTGTTATATGCTACAAGCAGGATCATTCCCTCTGCAGCTACTAGAATCCCCCGTCCTCCCAGAAAAGATCCATGAAACAAGAGAAGGGGCAAGAGCCCATGTGAGAGCTGGTGCCCTTCTCTAGGAACATCATGGTGTCAGTGTTGCACCCTAGGAGAGTCAAGCCTATTATTTACCCCCTAATGACTCAGTGTTCAAGCCAGGGACATCTAACAAAAGGAGGCTCTTCCAAGCAAGCAGACCACACACAACTGTAACGGATGCAGAATTAACTAACAATCGTGGCTCTTATTTCTTACTGTTTGCCCTCCCAACAGGTTATGGAATTCAATAAACACAGGCTGAAGATGGCCGCCTCGGGTTGGTGGTGGCTTTCCTCATTGGTAAGAACTAAATTTAAAGGTGTTCCATTTTATGTCACCCTCACCCGAGATCAGACTATGTGCCCTGGCCTCTCAGCCCACAGAGGGAAGCAATTCCCCTTCAGGATGACCCAAAGCAGAGACCCCTGCCATTTTCACCTGCCCAGCAAGTCTCTGGCTCAGGGTACTACGGCTCCACATATTCCCTGGGGCCTTGAACCTTGTCTCAGATCCAAGAGAGCAGAAAGCCAGTGAGATGGGACCCTTTTCCTCCATCAGTTCCAATGCCGTGACAAATCAAAGCACCATCACTTCCTGCCAGTCCCATTATGACCTTCTTGCCTCATGACTCTATTTAAGCTCCTCACCCACTTCCTTTTCAGAATTCTTTGACAGTTTCATTCATGTATTAATCCATAAATAATTTTCATCAACCCCCTCTTTGCCCTCTCTCATCCCCTGCTCATTCCTTCCAATAACACCCCATCTCACCTCTCTCTCCTCCCTGCCCTGTGTGTGCCTGTGAGCGTGCGCATGTGTGTGTGTGTGCATGTGCACTTGAGCTCACACGTATGCCCACGTGTGTCTCTGTTTCCTACTGATCTATTTCCAGTGGCTATGCTACTGAAGAAAATGGTATTCCCACCCCAGCACCATTATCTCTTTAGGAGGGATGAGTGAGACCTAGCGGGACCCTTTCCCATCCATCATGAAATTTGGTGGGGAGAAGGGAGGGGAGGAGGAGAATATGAATATGACTTGCTTTCTCCTTTTCTTCCCTTCAATTCACTGGCACCCTTAGCCTAGGGGATGGGCAGGTCCTTCCTTCTTAGCTAATCCTCTCTAGAAATTTCCTCTAGACACACGCAGGGCAGCGTTATCCTTTGCTGATCGCCAAGAAGCCTTTTAATCTACTCGAACTAACAAGAGTAGCTATCACTACACTAGATACTTTGCCAAAAAAAAGTTTTTAAATTTTAGACTACAGCAGAATATAAATGAGAATTATTGTCTGCTGCTGATACAAGAGCAGCATGAACTGTTAAAAAAAAGCACCTTAAAAAATTAGACCTACAATCCAGGGGAGGTATGGTAAAACAAACAAACTTGGGCATTGTTTTCTTAATTAAATTCAGATTCAACCAATCATTGCATCAACAAGGGCTCAAATCACTGAGATACTGTGTGATGTGTGGGGGAATATACGTCATATGTCACCTACTTAACCTATTAGGAAAGTCCTATGTACATGTCCCTTTCACAGATGAAGAAGCTACCCAAAGTTGTGGAGCTGACGATGTCAGAACCTCAGTTGGTCCAGCTCACAAACTGTTCCTTCCCACTTTGGTCCTTAGCGTCTACACCATGCTAATCAAGTTGAGAGAGTATTGTAGCATTCTTTCTATTGTGCCCTGCATTCTCCTCTCTCAGGCAGCTGTAGCAAGGTCTAGAAGCAGACAAGGCAAACCTCACGACACAGCCTGTGTTCCCTGTAAGCAACAGTGAACTGAACAAGATGATCCTGGGCGTCAACTTGATGGAGTGTTAGAGAAGTAGACACACATGAGGGAACAGTCCCAAAGGTAAACTATCCATGACGGAGTGTCAAGATGCAGGGGAGAGGACCTCAGTGTGTCAGCCTCACAGTGGCAACAGCATGATGAACTGAGGACCGGCCAGGAAGCCGAACACAAGGCAGCAGGCACCTGCAACCTTCCCGTAACTGCCTGTTCTCAGTATGATCGCCTTCCAGTTATGAAGTCTTGTGAACCAATCTATTCTCTTTGGCCAAATTGTTTCTTAACTATAATATTCTGAAATGTTATTGTCTTAAAAACTTTGATTCTAGATGCACATACTAATTCAGAGGTAAGGACAAGAATGACAAAAATGAGTGACAATAAAATCAGATAAAAAAAGGAATGGGAGAGAAAGACAAAGAAGCAAAAAAAATGTTTATGTCATTTAATGGCTCCCCTGAGGATGGAACTCCAGGAAGCATGGGCAAACTCAAAACTCAAAAAGGCAAAGCCGAAGTTAAAGCCCCGCCATGCTCCTACTTCCTATCTCCTTTGGTACACCATTTCCTTCTCAAATAAGAATAAAAAATGGAATCTGAACATTTAAAATCGAACATTCAACATAATTGCCACAATTCCAGGGAGCATTGTATCCTTCTAGAAGCCTGTACCTCTGCCGTTAGACACAGGAACATTAGGGCCAATTTGGTGGGGTGTCAGCTGTATTTACAGTTTGGGGTAATATAAAAACATATGGAAACCGTGAAAATCGACTCCCACGAGGCTAGTGTCAGAGGAAACCAGCATTCCACAGTCTGGCCCGAGGTTGGGGCAATCTGCCCAAACAATATACAATCAGAGCAACCTCCAAGCATAGGGGCACTTGGTCTGAGCAAGACCTGTTTTTAACTGCATCTGATCTGGAACTGGACTACAGCAGTTCAGACATAAAGCAGGGATATAATCGGGTAACAATCTTACATGATGATTTTTCAAATGAGAGTAGAGAAATAATGTGTTGGAGTTTTGATTCTTTGTTATGAGAAATCAATCGAAAAAAGCTGTTAAATAAGAAAGCCTCTCTCTGTGTTTTCGGAAGTTGGAGACCATATGAAGTGCTGTGCTAAAGGCTATAAAAATATTTCTGCTGAATAAAATAACACTCTGTCATGGAGGAAGATTTTATCCCCACTCTACACATGAATAAATGGAGGCTTGCAGAGGTGATTTGCCACATGTCATTCGGTTTCTAAGTTGGGAGTAGAGAATGTAAACCATTGATTCTGGGATGTCAGAGACCACAGTCTTATCTGCTGTACTACAGCAACAGTAAAATAGGAGATCTTGGCCACAAAACTGTACAGAGCTTACTAACCAGGCCTAGACACTCACTTGGGAAAGTTAACCATCTTTTCCTCTATGGAGGAAGTGAAGCACCAGCCTCAATACAACCAGTTGTTCTATGTAATCATTGGAGCATGTGGTCCCACTAAAGTGTGGCTTATTAGATTACCCCAAAAATAATTTGGACTGGTGTTGAATTAGATATACGAGGCACAAAAAAGTTCCCATGAACCTATCATCCGCAAATGGTACTCGGCTATGCCCTTACAGCCTATGTGGTTTGGTAACACAGGCACGGTCTGGCCAGTTGAGACCAGGGCATCATCCTGATGGCATTTCTCACCTTTAGCCTTAAAATGGGGAGAATGGAATTCTAAGTTCATGCCATTTGCTGATCCAGTTCTTTCCTGGAAGCCACCTGCTGGCTGGAGGCTGCCCTTGGTCCTTAACAATGTACCAAGTTCTTCCCATATTGCTCTGTCCAGTCTACAATATGGACGTTTAGTTGCTTTTGTTTGCTTGTTTGTTTGTTCTTAAGCTTTCAGGAGACTCGCTCCCTCCGGTCTACTAACATGGAGTCTCATATAAAGGCATGAGAATGCTACACCAGTACCCACGTCACATGACACACCTGTACAAATGAGTAGATGCTATTACGTTTGTCATATTCCATCCTCTGGATGTGAAGCACAGACACTGGCCATTCTCAGGTGGGGGAGGGTTATAAGAGGGTGAAAGTATCATGGGATAGAGATCACTGGAACCTTGTGAAAATTCTGTCTCCCCATACACTACCCAACTGAATTATGTATGGAGATGGCCCACTTCTGTGCTGTAATACAGTAGCTATTCACCACACATGACTACTGAATGTACAAACATGGCTACTGAATCTATAGAACTACTTTTATTGTTTGTTTGGTTTAGTTTGGTTTTTAGAGACAGTGTTTTTCTATGTAGTCCTGGTTGTCCTGGAACTCACTCTGTAGACCAGGCTGGCCTCGAATTCCAGAGATCCACCTGCCTCTGCCACCCCAGTGCTGGTATTAAAGAACTACTTTTTAAATATCACAAATATCACATTTGATATTTTAACTTTAAACAGTCACAGCATACTAGTGGCTAGACAGCACAGAGGACCTTAACTAATGCAAAATTATATGCTAATTTTAAATCTTTTTTAATTTTAAATCTATCAGAAGTTTTGCCATCTTTTTATTGTTAATTTTAAACAATTATCAGGAACTGCTTGCCTTAGTGTCTACTCAACAGAATTAACTTTCCATTATTCCAAACTTTTTCCAAACCATTTTCATCAATACAACCTAAAGAATCTTAAAGGACTAAGTGGCGGCTAAGAAGGAATTACAGTAATTTATGCACTCTATGCTTTCCCAAGTAGTTATCCCCATGGCAACACACTACAAAATAAATGTCTGTTCTTTCCGTTCTTTTTCACATAACTCAAACCTCTTCGCTTGGTCTGATGTGAAGGAGTAAAACATCACTTCCTCTGAGACAGCCTTGGCATGGCCAAACCACTTCCAAATCTCACCACAACACCAGTGTTTCAGAGTGCCATGCTTTTCCTAACTCCTGGTTTCCAGGCAGTCTTCTAGGACCACTAGTTCAAGACCTGTCCATAGTTAGAAGCAAAAGGGTGAAGAGGAGAGGAAAGTGGAGGCCTGAAACCCTGTGGGTCCTGAGAACACAGACATAAACAGCGCTTACTTAACACCACCATAGGATTCCTCAAAATGTTTAATATAAAATTACTGGGAAGCTCCGAAATGAGACAGCACCGTGTGCTCACTGCTTTCTTGACCCAGACTGCTCTGGCTTGCCAAGTCATCTGAAGCATCAAGCCTGAGAAGCAGATCTTCAGTCAATTTCATGAACTTGACAGTGTACCACTCCATAAGTCTGCCCCGTCCACCACCAACAGTGCTGGCTACTTAGACGTTTCTTTAAACCTTTGTACCTTAGATACGTTTGCAATTTTAACTGAGCAAGATTCCAGGAAATCACATTTCTTCTGCAGATTATGACTTCATATAAAAAAACAGAGTATGAAGACATAAGTGATCATTAAAGGTATTTTTGGGCTGGCAATATAGCTCAGTGGTTTCCTTACTGTACAAGCTTGATGACCCAGACAGGTGGAAGGAAAGAACCTACTCTAAACAGCTGCTCTCTTACTTTTATATGTACTATCTATGATTTGTATACATTTACAGCAATAAATAAAGGAGTAAATTTTAAAGAATACTCTTAAATTTTAAAAAAAATCAGCATGGGATTCATGACAAAGACTTAGGCCCCTGGCTAGAAGCAACAGAACAAGCATATTTGTAGCCTCTTGTTACACATGAGGAGACATCCATTCAGAGGAATCCACCAACAGGCACACTTTTATTTGGCTGCTATAATCAAGACCCTCAGGCCTTCAGGGATCTGCTGAGCAAGCTAGGAATTTACCAATTCCCAGGGTTTGTCAATTGAAAACACTTCCAATGTCTTCCCTTTGTTGGACACCTAAGCAAGAAAATAGCCCCATCTGTTGTGATCCAGGAATTTGTTACTAACCAAACGATGGTTAGGTCTGACTGTCAGCTTGACTAGATTAAGGAATACCAGGGATACTTGGTGTAGGAAGTCCTTCTGTTTATGTGTTGCTTTCATTGGTTGAATAAAGAAACTGCCTTGGCCTTTTGATAGGGCAGAACTTAGGTAGGTGGAGTAGATGGAACTGAATGCTGGAAAGAAGAGCAGAGTGGCAGATGCCATGGTTCTCCTGCCTGAGACGGACGCTGGTTAGACTCTTGCCAGTAAGCCACAGTCATGTAGTGATACACATTAATGGAGATGGGTTAA